>CM030876.1:4199725-4446939 GCA_018132145.1 Boehmeria nivea var. tenacissima
TTGCCTACATCGAGCCCTAAAATGGGTATTTTTGCTCCGAAGTGACTCTAGCAAAGTTGTTGTGATCCCAAATCAGTATTCGAACATATAATATATTAATATAATTCGTAGGCACTCATTTTGAGCTCCAAAAACACCTAAAAACTCACCTCGTGCAAAAACTAAGTCCTTGTAACTAGTTTTGCCTAAATCGAGCTTTTAAACGGGTTTTGTTGGCTACGAAGTGACTCTAGCAAACTTATTTTGATCCTAAATGAGTATTTGAACAAATATTATATTATAATAAGTCTTAAAGACTCGTTTGGCACTCCAACAAGCCTTATAAGCTCACTTCGTGCAAAAACTAAGTCTTTGTAACTAGTTTTGCTTAAATCGAGCCTTTAGATGGGTTTTTTTGGCTCCGAAGTGAATCTAGCGAAGTTGTTTAGGTCCCAAATATGTAATTTAATATAATATATTATAATAAGTCTTAGTTACACATTTTGAGCTCCAACCGTACTTAAAAACTCACCTCGCGCAAAAACTAAGTCCTTATAACTAGTTTGCCTAAATCGAGCCCTAAAATGGGTATTTTTGCTCGAAAGTGACTCTAGCAAAGTTCTTGCGTTCCCAAATCAGTATTCGAACATATAATACATTAATATAATTCGTAGGGACTCATTTTGATCTCCAAAAACACTAAAAAAGTCACCTCGCGCAAAAACTAAGTCCTTGTAAGTAGTTTTTCCTAAATCGAGCTTTTAAACGTGTTTTATAGCTCCGAAGTGACTCTAGCAAACTTATTTCATCCTAAATTAGTATTTGAACAAATAATATATTATAATAAGTCTTAGAGACTCGTTTGGAGCTCTACCAAGCCTTATAAGCTCACTTCGCGCAAAAACTAAGTCTTTGTAACTAGTTTTGCCTAAACCGAGCCTTTAGATGGGATTTTTGGCTCCGAAGTGAATCTAGCGAAGTTGTTTAGGTCCAAAATGTGTAATTTAATATAATATATTATAATAAGTCTTAGGGACTCATTTTGAGCTCCAACAACACTCAAAAACACACCTCGCGCAAAAACTAAGTCCTTATAACTAGTTTCGCCTAAATCGAGCCCTTAAGTGGGTATTTTGGCTCCGAAGTGACTCTAGAAATGTTGTTGTGATCTTAAATGAGTATTTGAACATATAATACATTAATATAATTCGTAGGGACTCATTTTGACCTCCAACAACACTAACAAACTCACCTTGCGCAAAAACTAACTCCTTATAACTAGTTTTGCATAAATCGAGCTTTTAAACGGGTTTTTTTTGGCTCCGAAGTGACTCTAGCAAACTTATTTTGATCCTATATGAATGTTTGAACAAATATTAAATTATAATAAGTCTTAGACACTCGTTTGGAGCTCTAACAAGCCTTATAAGGTCACTTCGCACAAAAACTAAGTCTTTGTAACTAGTTTTGTCTAAATCGAGCCTTTAGATGGGTTTTTTGGCTCCGAAGTGAATCTAACGAAGTTGTTTACGTCCCAAATGTGTAATTTAATATAATATATTATAATAAGTCTTAGGGACTCATTTTGAGCTCCAACAACACTCAAAAACACACCTCGCGCAAAAACTATGTCCTTATAACTAGTTTGCCTAAATCGAGCCCTAAAATGGGTATTTTTGCTCCGAAGTGACTCTAGCAAAGTTGTTGTGATCCCAAATCAGTATTCGAACATATAATACATTAATATAATTCGTAGGGACTCATTTTGAGCTCCAAACACACTTAAAAACTCACCTCGCGCAAAAACTAAGTCCTTGTAACTAGTTTTACCTAAATCGAGCTTTTAAACCGGTTTTTTTGGCTCCAAAGTGACTCTAGCAAACTTATTTTGATCCTAAATGAGTATTTGAACAAATATTATATTATAATAAGTCTTAGAGACTCATTTGGGGCTCCAACAAGCCTTATAAGGTCACTTTGGGCAAAAACTAAGTGTTTGTAACTATATTTGCCTAAATCGAACCTTTAGATGGGTTTTTTTGGCTCCGAAGTGAATCTAGCGAAGTTGTTTAGGTCCCACATGTGTAATTTAATATAATATATTATAATAAGTCTTAGGGACTCGTTTTGAGCTCCAACAACACTTAAAAACTCACCTCGCGCAAAAACTAAGTCCTTATAACTAGTTTGCCTAAATCGAGCACTAAAATGGGTATTTTGGCTCCGAAGTGAGTCTAGTAAAGTTGTTGTGATTCCAAATCAGTAACTTAGAATATATTAATATAATTATTAGGGACTCATTTTGAGCTCCAACAACAGTTAAAAACTAACCTCGCGCAAAAACTAAGTTCTTATAACTAGTTTTGCCTAAATCGAGCCTTTAAGTGGGTATTTTGGCTCCGAAGTGACTCTAGAAAAGTTGTTGTGATCCCAAATCAGTATTTAAACATATAATACATTAATATAATTCGTAGGGACTCATTTTGACCTCCAACAACACTAAAAAACTCACCTCGCGCAAAAACTAAGTCCTGATAACTAGTTTTGCCTAAATCGAGCTTTTAAACAGGGTTTTTTTGGCTCCGATATGACTCTAGCAAACTTATTTTGATCCTAAATGAATGTTTGAACAAATAATATATTATAATAAGTCTTAGATACTCGTTTGGAGCTCTAACAAGCCTTATAAGGTCACTTCGCGCAAAAACTAAGTCTTTGTAACTAGTTTTGTCTAAATCGAGCCTTTAGATGGGTTTTTTGGCTCCGAAGTGAATCTAACGAAGTTGTTTAGGTCCCAAATGTGTAATTTAATCTAATATATTATAATAAGTCTTAGGGACTCATTTTGAGCTCCAACAACACTTAAAAACTCACCTCGCGCAAACACTATGTCCTTATAACTAGTTTGCCTAAATCGAGCCCTAAAATGGGTATTTTTGCTCCGAAGTGACTCTAGCAAAGTTGTTTTGAGCCCAAATCAGTATTCGAACATATAATACATTAATATAATTCGTTGGGACTCATTTTGAGCTCCAAACACACTTAAAAACTCACCTCGCGCAAAAACTAAGTCTTGTAACTAGTTTTGCCTAAATCGAGCTTTTAAACGGGTTTTTTTTTTGGCTCCGAAGTGACTCTAGCAAACTTATTTTGATCCTAAATGAATATTTGAACAAATATTATATTATAATAAGTCTTAAAGACTCATTTGGAGCTCCAACAAGCCTTATAAGGTCACTTTGCGCAAAAACTAAGTGTTTGTAACTAGTTTTGCCTAAATCGAACCTCTAGATGGGTTTTTTGGCTCTGAAGTGAATCTAGCGAAGTTGTTTGGGTCCCAAATCTGTAATTTTATATAATATATTATAATAAGTCTCAGGGACTCGTTTTGAGCTCCAACAACACTTAAAAACTCACCTCGCGTAAAAACTAAGTCCTTATAACTAGTTTGCCTAAATCGAGCACTAAAATGGCTATTTTGGCTCCGAAGTGAGTCTATCAAAGTTGTTGTGATCCCAAATCAGTAACATATAATAAATTAATATAATTCTTAGGGACTCATTTTGAGTTCAAACAACACTTAAAAACTCACCTCGCGCTAAAACTAAGTCCTTATAACTAGTTTTGCCTAAATCAAGCCCTTAAGTGGGTATTTTGGCTCTGAAGTGACTCTAGAAAAGTTGTTGTGATCCCAAATCAGTATTGGAACATATAATACATTAATATAATTCGTAGGGACTCATTTTGACCTCCAACAACACTAAAAAACTCACCTCGCGCTAAAACTAAGTCCTTATAACTAGTTTTGCCTAAATCGAGCTTTTAAACGTGGTTTTTTGGCTCCGAAGTGACTCTAGCAAACTTATTTTGATCCTAAATGAATGTTTGAACAAATAATATATTATAATAAGTCTTAGACACTCGTTTGGAGCTCTAACAAGCCTTATAAGGTCACTTCGCGCAAAAACTAAGTCTTTGTAACTAGTTTTGTCTAAATCGAGCCTTTAGATGGGTTTTTTGGCTCCGAAGTGAATCTAACGAAGTTGTTTAGGTCCCAAATGTGTAATTTAATATAATATATTATAATAAGTCTTAGGGACTCATTTTGAGCTCCAACAACACTCAAAAACACACCTCGCGCAAAAACTATGTCCTTATAACTAGTTTGCCTAAATCGAGCCCTAAAATGGGTATTTTTGCTCCGAAGTGACTCTAGCAAAGTTGTTGTGATCCCAAATCAGTATTCGAACATATAATACATTAATATAATTCGTAGGGACTCATTTTGAGCTCCAAACACACTTAAAAACTCACCTCGCGCAAAAACTAAGTCCTTGTAACTAGTTTTACCTAAATCGAGCTTTTAAACCGGTTTTTTTGGCTCCAAAGTGACTCTAGCAAACTTATTTTGATCCTAAATGAGTATTTGAACAAATATTATATTATAATAAGTCTTAGAGACTCATTTGGGGCTCCAACAAGCCTTATAAGGTCACTTTGAGCAAAAACTAAGTGTTTGTAACTATATTTGCCTAAATCGAACCTTTAGATGGGTTTTTTTGGCTCCGAAGTGAATCTAGCGAAGTTGTTTAGGTCCCACATGTGTAATTTAATATAATATATTATAATAAGTCTTAGGGACTCGTTTTGAGCTCCAACAACACTTAAAAACTCACCTCGCGCAAAAACTAAGTCCTTATAACTAGTTTGCCTAAATCGAGCACTAAAATGGGTATTTTGGCTCCGAAGTGAGTCTAGTAAAGTTGTTGTGATTCCAAATCAGTAACTTAGAATATATTAATATAATTATTAGGGACTCATTTTGAGCTCCAACAACAGTTAAAAACTAACCTCGCGCAAAAACTAAGTTCTTATAACTAGTTTTGCCTAAATCGAGCCTTTAAGTGGGTATTTTGGCTCCGAAGTGACTCTAGAAAAGTTGTTGTGATCCCAAATCAGTATTTAAACATATAATACATTAATATAATTCGTAGGGACTCATTTTGACCTCCAACAACACTAAAAAACTCACCTCGCGCAAAAACTAAGTCCTTATAACTAGTTTTGCCTAAATCGAGCTTTTAAACGGGGTTTTTGGCCTCCGAAGTGACTCTAGCAAACTTATTTTGATCCTAAATGAATGTTTGAACAAATAATATATTATAATAAGTCTTAGATACTCGTTTCGAGCTCTAACAAGCCTTATAAGGTCACTTCGCGCAAAAACTAAGTCTTTGTAACTAGTTTTGTCTAAATCGAGCCTTTAGATGGGTTTTTTGGCTCCGAAGTGAATCTAACGAAGTTGTTTTGGCCCCAAATGTGTAATTTAATATAATATATTATAATAAGTCTTAGGGACTCATTTTGAGCTCCAACAACACTTAAAAACACACCTCGCGCAAAAACTATGTCCTTATAACTAGTTTGCCTAAATCGAGCCCTAAAATGGGTATTTTTGCTCCGAAGTGACTCTAGCAAAGTTGTTGTGATCCCAAATCAGTATTCGAACATATAATACATTAATATAATTCGTAGGGACTCATTTTGAGCTCCAAACACACTTAAAAACTCACCTCGCGCAAAAACTAAGTCCTTATAACTAGTTTTACCTAAATCGAGCTTTTAAACCGGTTTTTTTGGCTCCAAAGTGACTCTAGCAAACTTATTTTGATCCTAAATGAGTATTTGAACAAATATTATATTATAATAAGTCTTAGAGACTCATTTGGAGCTCCAACAAGCCTTATAAGGTCACTTTGGGCAAAAACTAAGTGTCACTTTGGGCAAAAACTAAGTGTTTGTAACTATATTTGCCTAAATCGAACCTTTAGATGGGTTTTTTGGCTCCGAAGTGAATCTAGCGAAGTTGTTTAGGTCCCACATGTGTAATTTAATATAATATATTATAATAAGTCTTAGGGACTCGTTTTGAGCTCCAACAACACTTAAAAACTCACCTCGCGCAAAAACTAAGTCCTTATAACTAGTTTGCCTAAATCGAGCACTAAAATGGGTATTTTGGCTCCGAAGTGAGTCTAGTAAAGTTGTTGTGATTCCAAATCAGTAACTTATAATATATTAATATAATTATTAGGGACTCATTTTGAGCTCCAACAACAGTTAAAAACTAACCTCGCGCAAAAACTAAGTTCTTATAACTAGTTTTGCCTAAATCGAGCCCTTAAGTGGGTATTTTGGCTCCGAAGTGACTCTAGAAAAGTTGTTGTGATCCCAAATCAGTATTTGAACATATAATACATTAATATAATTCGTAGGGACTCATTTTGACCTCCAACAACACTAAAAAACTCACCTCGCGCAAAAACTAAGTCCTTATAACTAGTTTTGCCTAAATCGAGCTTTTAAACGGGGTTTTTGGGCTCCGAAGTGACTCTAGCAAACTTATTTTGATCCTAAATGAATGTTTGAACAAATAATATATTATAATAAGTCTTAGATACTCGTTTCGAGCTCTAACAAGCCTTATAAGGTCACTTCGCGCAAAAACTAAGTCTTTGTAACTAGTTTTGTCTAAATCGAGCCTTTAGATGGGTTTTTTGGCTCCGAAGTGAATCTAACGAAGTTGTTTAGGTCCCAAATGTGTAATTTATTCTAATATATTATAATAAGTCTTAGGGACTGATTTTGAGCTCCAACACTTCTTAAAAACACACCTCGCGCAAAAACTATGTCCTTATAACTAGTTTGCCTAAATCGAGCCCTAAAATGGGTATTTTTGCTCTGAAGTGACTCTAGCAAAGTTGTTGTGATCCCAAATCAGTATTCAAATATATAATACATTAATATAATTCGTAGGGACTCATTTTGAGCTCCAAACACACTTAAAAACTCACCTCGCGCAAAAACTAAGTCCTTGTAACTAGTTTTACCTAAATCGAGCTTTTAAACCGGTTTTTTTGGCTCCGAAGTGACTCTAGCAAACTTATTTTGATCCTAAATGAGTATTTGAATAAATATTATATTATAATAAGTCTTACAGACTCATTTGGAGCTCCAACAAGCCTTATAAGGTCACTTTGGCCAAAAACTAAGTGTTTGTAACTATATTTGCCTAAATCGAACCTTTAGATGGGTTTTTTGGCTCCGAAGTGAATCTAGCGAAGTTGTTTAGGTCCCACATATGTAATTTAATATAATATATTATAATAAGTCTTAGGGACTCGTTATGAGCTCCAACAACACTTAAAAACTCACCTCGCGCAAAAACTAAGTCCTTATAACTAGTTTGCCTAAATCGAGCACTAAAATGGGTATTTTGGCTCCAAAGTGAGTCTAGCAAAGTTGTTGTGATTCCAAATTAGTAACTTATAATACATTAATATAATTCTTAGGGACTCATTTTGAGCTCCAACAACAGTTAAAAACTAACCTCGCGCAAAAACTAAGTTCTTATAACTAGTTTTGCCTAAATCGAGCCCTTAAGTGGGTATTTTGGCTCCGAAGTGACTCTAGAAAAGTTGTTGTGATCCCAAATCAGTATTTGAACATATAATACATTAATATAATTCGTAGGGACTCATTTTGACCTCCAACAACACTAAAAAACTCACCTCGCGCAAAAACTAAGTCCTTATAACTAGTTTTGCCTAAATCGAGCTTTTAAACGGGGTTTTTGGGCTCCGAAGTGACTCTAGCAAACTTATTTTGATCCTAAATGAATGTTTGAACAAATAATATATTATAATAAGTCTTAGATACTCATTTCGAGCTCTAACAAGCCTTATAAGGTCACTTCGCGCAAAAACTAAGTCTTTGTAACTAGTTTTGTCTAAATCGAGCCTTTAGATGGGTTTTTTGGCTCCGAAGTGAATCTAACGAAGTTGTTTAGGTCCCAAATGTGTAATTTAATATAATATATTATAATAAGTCTTAGGGACTCATTTTGAGCTCCAACAACACTTAAAAACACACCTCGCGCAAAAACTATGTCCTTATAACTAGTTTGCCAAAATCGAGCCCTAAAATGGGTATTTTTGCTCCGAAGTGACTCTAGCAAAGTTGTTGTGATCCCAAATCAGTATTTGAACATATAATACATTAATATAATTCGTAGGGACTCATTTTGAGCTCCAAACACACTTAAAAACTCACCTCGCGCAAAAACTAAGTCCTTGTAACTAGTTTTGCCTAAATAAGAGCTTTTAAACGGGTCTTTTTGGCTCCGAAGTGACTCTAGCAAACTTATTTTGATCCTAAATGTGTATTTGAACAAATATTATATTATAATAAGTCCTAGAGACTCATTTGGAGCTCCAACAAGCCTTATAAGGTCACTTTGCGCAAAAACTAAGTGTTTGTAACTAGTTTTGCCTAAATCGAGCCTTTAGATGGGTTTTTTGGCTCCAAAGTGAATCTAACGAAGTTGTTTAGGTCCCAAATGTGTAATTTATTCTAATATATTATAATAAGTCTTAGGGACTGATTTTGAGCTCCAACAACACTTAAAAACACACCTCGCGCAAAAACTATGTCCTTATAACTAGTTTGCCTAAATCGAGCCCTAAAATGGGTATTTTTGCTCTGAAGTGACTCTAGCAAAGTTGTTGTGATCCCAAATCAGTATTCAAATATATAATACATTAATATAATTCGTAGGGACTCATTTTGAGCTCCAAACACACTTAAAAACTCACCTCGCGCAAAAACTAAGTCCTTGTAACTAGTTTTACCTAAATCGAGCTTTTAAACCGGTTTTTTTGGCTCCGAAGTGACTCTAGCAAACTTATTTTGATCCTAAATGAGTATTTGAATAAATATTATATTATAATAAGTCTTACAGACTCATTTGGAGCTCCAACAAGCCTTATAAGGTCACTTTGGCCAAAAACTAAGTGTTTGTAACTATATTTGCCTAAATCGAACCTTTAGATGGGTTTTTTGGCTCCGAAGTGAATCTAGCGAAGTTGTTTAGGTCCCACATATGTAATTTAATATAATATATTATAATAAGTCTTAGGGACTCGTTTTGAGCTCCAACAACACTTAAAAACTCACCTCGCGCAAAAACTAAGTCCTTATAACTAGTTTGCCTAAATCGAGCACTAAAATGGGTATTTTGGCTCCGAAGTGAGTCTAGCAAAGTTGTTGTGATTCCAAATTAGTAACTTATAATACATTAATATAATTCTTAGGGACTCATTTTGAGCTCCAACAACAGTTAAAAACTAACCTCGCGCAAAAACTAAGTTCTTATAACTAGTTTTGCCTAAATCGAGCCCTTAAGTGGGTATTTTGGCTCCGAAGTGACTCTAGAAAAGTTGTTGTGATCCCAAATCAGTGTTTGAACATATAATACATTAATATAATTCGTAGGGACTCATTTTGACCTCCAACAACACTAAAAAACACACCTCGCGCAAAAACTAAGTCCTTATAACTAGTTTTGCCTAAATCGAGCTTTTAAACGGGGTTTTTGGGCTCCGAAGTGACTCTAGCAAACTTATTTTGATCCTAAATGAATGTTTGAACAAATAATATATTATAATAAGTCTTAGATACTCGTTTCGAGCTCTAACAAGCCTTATAAGGTCACTTCGCGCAAAAACTAAGTCTTTGTAACTAGTTTTGTCTAAATCGAGCCTTTAGATGGGTTTTTTGGCTCCGAAGTGAATCTAACGAAGTTGTTTAGGTCCCAAATGTGTAATTTAATATAATATATTATAATAAGTCTTAGGGACTCATTTTGAGCTCCAACAACACTTAAAAACACACCTCGCGCAAAAACTATGTCCTTATAACTAGTTTGCCTAAATCGAGCCCTAAAATGGGTATTTTTGCTCTGAAGTGACTCTAGCAAAGTTGTTGTGATCCCAAATCAGTATTCAAATATATAATACATTAATATAATTCGTAGGGACTCATTTTGAGCTCCAAACACACTTAAAAACTCACCTCGCGCAAAAACTAAGTCCTTGTAACTAGTTTTACCTAAATCGAGCTTTTAAACCGGTTTTTTTGGCTCCGAAGTGACTCTAGCAAACTTATTTTGATCCTAAATGAGTATTTGAATAAATATTATATTATAATAAGTTTTACAGACTCATTTGGAGCTCCAACAAGCCTTATAAGGTCATTTTGGCCAAAAACTAAGTGTTTGTAACTATATTTGCCTAAATCGAACCTTTAGATGGGTTTTTTGGCTCCGAAGTGAATCTAGCGAAGTTGTTTAGGTCCCACATATGTAATTTAATATAATATATTATAATAAGTCTTAGGGACTCGTTTTGAGCTCCAACAACACTTAAAAACTCACCTCGCGCAAAAACTAAGTCCTTATAACTAGTTTGCCTAAATCGAGCACTAAAATGGGTATTTTGGCTCCGAAGTGAGTCTAGCAAAGTTGTTGTGATTCCAAATTAGTAACTTATAATACATTAATATAATTCTTAGGGACTCATTTTGAGCTCCAACAACAGTTAAAAACTAACCTCGCGCAAAAACTAAGTTCTTATAACTAGTTTTGCCTAAATCGAGCCCTTAAGTGGGTATTTTGGCTCCGAAGTGACTCTAGAAAAGTTGTTGTGATCCCAAATCAGTGTTTGAACATATAATACATTAATATAATTCGTAGGGACTCATTTTGACCTCCAACAACACTAAAAAACACACCTCGCGCAAAAACTAAGTCCTTATAACTAGTTTTGCCTAAATCGAGCTTTTAAACGGGGTTTTTGGGCTCCGAAGTGACTCTAGCAAACTTATTTTGATCCTAAATGAATGTTTGAACAAATAATATATTATAATAAGTCTTAGATACTCGTTTCGAGCTCTAACAAGCCTTATAAGGTCACTTCGCGCAAAAACTAAGTCTTTGTAACTAGTTTTGTCTAAATCGAGCCTTTAGATGGGTTTTTTGGCTCCGAAGTGAATCTAACGAAGTTGTTTAGGTCCCAAATGTGTAATTTAATATAATATATTATAATAAGTCTTAGGGACTCATTTTGAGCTCCAACAACACTTAAAAACACACCTCGCGCAAAAACTATGTCCTTATAACTAGTTTGCCTAAATCGAGCCCTAAAATGGGTATTTTTGCTCCGAAGTGACTCTAGCAAAGTTGTTGTGATCCCAAATCAGTATTTGAACATATAATACATTAATATAATTCGTAGGGACTCATTTTGAGCTCCAAACACACTTAAAAACTCACCTCGCGCAAAAACTAAGTCCTTGTAACTAGTTTTGCCTAAATAAGAGCTTTTAAACGGGTCTTTTTGGCTCCAAAGTGACTCTAGCAAACTTATTTTGATCCTAAATGTGTATTTGAACAAATATTATATTATAATAAGTCTTAGAGACTCATTTGGAGCTCCAACAAGCCTTATAAGGTCACTTTGCGCAAAAACTAAGTGTTTGTAACTATTTTTGCCTAAATCGAGCCTTTAGATGGGTTTTTTGGCTCCGAAGTGAATCTAAAGAAGTTGTTTAGGTCCCAAATGTGTAATTTAATCTAATATATTATAATAAGTCTTAGGGACTGATTTTGAGCTCCAACAACACTTAAAAACACACCTCGTGCAAAAACTATGTCCTTATAACTAGTTTGCCTACATCGAGCCGTAAAATGGGTATTTTTGCTCTGAAGTGACTCTAGCAAAGTTGTTGTGATCCCAAATCAGTATTCGAACATATAATACATTCATATAATTCGTAGGGACTCATTTTGAGCTCCAAACACACTTAAAAACTCACCTCGCGCAAAAACTAAGTCCTTGTAACTAGTTTTACCTAAATCGAGCTTTTAAACCGGTTTTTTTGGCTCCGAAGTGACTCTAGCAAACTTATTTTGATCCTAAATGAGTATTTGAATAAATATTATATTATAATAAGTCTTACAGACTCATTTGGAGCTCCAACAAGCCTTATAAGGTCACTTTGGCCAAAAACTAAGTGTTTGTAACTATATTTGCCTAAATCGAACCTTTAGATGGGTTTTTTGGCTCCGAAGTGAATCTAGCGAAGTTGTTTAGGTCCCACATATGTAATTTAATATAATATATTATAATAAGTCTTAGGGACTCGTTTTGAGCTCCAACAACACTTAAAAACTCACCTCGCGCAAAAACTAAGTCCTTATAACTAGTTTGCCTAAATCGAGCACTAAAATGGGTATTTTGGCTCCGAAGTGAGTCTAGCAAAGTTGTTGTGATTCCAAATTAGTAACTTATAATACATTAATATAATTCTTAGGGACTCATTTTGAGCTCCAACAACAGTTAAAAACTAACCTCGCGCAAAAACTAAGTTCTTATAACTAGTTTTGCCTAAATCGAGCCCTTAAGTGGGTATTTTGGCTCCGAAGTGACTCTAGAAAAGTTGTTGTGATCCCAAATCAGTGTTTGAACATATAATACATTAATATAATTCGTAGGGACTCATTTTGACCTCCAACAACACTAAAAAACACACCTCGCGCAAAAACTAAGTCCTTATAACTAGTTTTGCCTAAATCGAGCTTTTAAACGGGGTTTTTGGGCTCCGAAGTGACTCTAGCAAACTTATTTTGATCCTAAATGAATGTTTGAACAAATAATATATTATAATAAGTCTTAGATACTCGTTTCGAGCTCTAACAAGCCTTATAAGGTCACTTCGCGCAAAAACTAAGTCTTCGTAACTAGTTTTGTCTAAATCGAGCCTTTAGATGGGTTTTTTGGCTCCGAAGTGAATCTAACGAAGTTGTTTAGGTCCCAAATGTGTAATTTAATATAATATATTATAATAAGTCTTAGGGACTCATTTTGAGCTCCAACAACACTTAAAAACACACCTCGCGCAAAAACTATGTCCTTATAACTAGTTTGCCTAAATCGAGCCCTAAAATGGGTATTTTTGCTCTGAAGTGACTCTAGCAAAGTTGTTGTGATCCCAAATCAGTATTCAAATATATAATACATTAATATAATTCGTAGGGACTCATTTTGAGCTCCAAACACACTTAAAAACTCACCTCGCGCAAAAACTAAGTCCTTGTAACTAGTTTTACCTAAATCGAGCTTTTAAACCGGTTTTTTTGGCTCCGAAGTGACTCTAGCAAACTTATTTTGATCCTAAATGAGTATTTGAATAAATATTATATTATAATAAGTTTTACAGACTCATTTGGAGCTCCAACAAGCCTTATAAGGTCATTTTGGCCAAAAACTAAGTGTTTGTAACTATATTTGCCTAAATCGAACCTTTAGATGGGTTTTTTGGCTCCGAAGTGAATCTAGCGAAGTTGTTTAGGTCCCACATATGTAATTTAATATAATATATTATAATAAGTCTTAGGGACTCGTTTTGAGCTCCAACAACACTTAAAAACTCACCTCGCGCAAAAACTAAGTCCTTATAACTAGTTTGCCTAAATCGAGCACTAAAATGGGTATTTTGGCTCCGAAGTGAGTCTAGCAAAGTTGTTGTGATTCCAAATTAGTAACTTATAATACATTAATATAATTCTTAGGGACTCATTTTGAGCTCCAACAACAGTTAAAAACTAACCTCGCGCAAAAACTAAGTTCTTATAACTAGTTTTGCCTAAATCGAGCCCTTAAGTGGGTATTTTGGCTCCGAAGTGACTCTAGAAAAGTTGTTGTGATCCCAAATCAGTGTTTGAACATATAATACATTAATATAATTCGTAGGGACTCATTTTGACCTCCAACAACACTAAAAAACACACCTCGCGCAAAAACTAAGTCCTTATAACTAGTTTTGCCTAAATCGAGCTTTTAAACGGGGTTTTTGGGCTCCGAAGTGACTCTAGCAAACTTATTTTGATCCTAAATGAATGTTTGAACAAATAATATATTATAATAAGTCTTAGATACTCGTTTCGAGCTCTAACAAGCCTTATAAGGTCACTTCGCGCAAAAACTAAGTCTTTGTAACTAGTTTTGTCTAAATCGAGCCTTTAGATGGGTTTTTTGGCTCCGAAGTGAATCTAACGAAGTTGTTTAGGTCCCAAATGTGTAATTTAATATAATATATTATAATAAGTCTTAGGGACTCATTTTGAGCTCCAACAACACTTAAAAACACACCTCGCGCAAAAACTATGTCCTTATAACTAGTTTGCCTAAATCGAGCCCTAAAATGGGTATTTTTGCTCCGAAGTGACTCTAGCAAAGTTGTTGTGATCCCAAATCAGTATTTGAACATATAATACATTAATATAATTCGTAGGGACTCATTTTGAGCTCCAAACACACTTAAAAACTCACCTCGCGCAAAAACTAAGTCCTTGTAACTAGTTTTACCTAAATCGAGCTTTTAAACCGGTTTTTTTGGCTCCGAAGTGACTCTAGCAAACTTATTTTGATCCTAAATGAGTATTTGAATAAATATTATATTATAATAAGTTTTACAGACTCATTTGGAGCTCCAACAAGCCTTATAAGGTCATTTTGGCCAAAAACTAAGTGTTTGTAACTATATTTGCCTAAATCGAACCTTTAGATGGGTTTTTTGGCTCCGAAGTGAATCTAGCGAAGTTGTTTAGGTCCCACATATGTAATTTAATATAATATATTATAATAAGTCTTAGGGACTCGTTTTGAGCTCCAACAACACTTAAAAACTCACCTCGCGCAAAAACTAAGTCCTTATAACTAGTTTGCCTAAATCGAGCACTAAAATGGGTATTTTGGCTCCGAAGTGAGTCTAGCAAAGTTGTTGTGATTCCAAATTAGTAACTTATAATACATTAATATAATTCTTAGGGACTCATTTTGAGCTCCAACAACAGTTAAAAACTAACCTCGCGCAAAAACTAAGTTCTTATAACTAGTTTTGCCTAAATCGAGCCCTTAAGTGGGTATTTTGGCTCCGAAGTGACTCTAGAAAAGTTGTTGTGATCCCAAATCAGTGTTTGAACATATAATACATTAATATAATTCGTAGGGACTCATTTTGACCTCCAACAACACTAAAAAACACACCTCGCGCAAAAACTAAGTCCTTATAACTAGTTTTGCCTAAATCGAGCTTTTAAACGGGGTTTTTGGGCTCCGAAGTGACTCTAGCAAACTTATTTTGATCCTAAATGAATGTTTGAACAAATAATATATTATAATAAGTCTTAGATACTCGTTTCGAGCTCTAACAAGCCTTATAAGGTCACTTCGCGCAAAAACTAAGTCTTTGTAACTAGTTTTGTCTAAATCGAGCCTTTAGATGGGTTTTTTGGCTCCGAAGTGAATCTAACGAAGTTGTTTAGGTCCCAAATGTGTAATTTAATATAATATATTATAATAAGTCTTAGGGACTCATTTTGAGCTCCAACAACACTTAAAAACACACCTCGCGCAAAAACTATGTCCTTATAACTAGTTTGCCTAAATCGAGCCCTAAAATGGGTATTTTTGCTCCGAAGTGACTCTAGCAAAGTTGTTGTGATCCCAAATCAGTATTTGAACATATAATACATTAATATAATTCGTAGGGACTCATTTTGAGCTCCAAACACACTTAAAAACTCACCTCGCGCAAAAACTAAGTCCTTGTAACTAGTTTTGCCTAAATAAGAGCTTTTAAACGGGTCTTTTTGGCTCCAAAGTGACTCTAGCAAACTTATTTTGATCCTAAATGTGTATTTGAACAAATATTATATTATAATAAGTCTTAGAGACTCATTTGGAGCTCCAACAAGCCTTATAAGGTCACTTTGCGCAAAAACTAAGTGTTTGTAACTATTTTTGCCTAAATCGAGCCTTTAGATGGGTTTTTTGGCTCCGAAGTGAATCTAAAGAAGTTGTTTAGGTCCCAAATGTGTAATTTAATCTAATATATTATAATAAGTCTTAGGGACTGATTTTGAGCTCCAACAACACTTAAAAACACACCTCGTGCAAAAACTATGTCCTTATAACTAGTTTGCCTACATCGAGCCGTAAAATGGGTATTTTTGCTCTGAAGTGACTCTAGCAAAGTTGTTGTGATCCCAAATCAGTATTCGAACATATAATACATTCATATAATTCGTAGGGACTCATTTTGAGCTCCAAACACACTTAAAAACTCACCTCGCGCAAAACTAAGTCCTTGTAACTAGTTTTACCTAAATCGAGCTTTTAAACCGGTTTTTTTGGCTCCGAAGTGACTCTAGCAAACTTATTTTGATCCTAAATGAGTATTTGAATAAATATTATATTATAATAAGTCTTACAGACTCATTTGGAGCTCCAACAAGCCTTATATGGTCACTTTGGGCAAAAACTAAGTGTTTGTAACTATATTTGCCTAAATCGAACCTTTAGATGGGTTTTTTGGCTCCGAAGTGAATCTAGCGAAGTTGTTTAGGTCCCACATATGTAATTTAATATAATATATTATAATAAGTCTTAGGGACTCATTTTGAGCTCCAACAACACTTAAAAACTCACCTCGCGCAAAAACTAAGTCCTTATAACTAGTTTGCCTAAATCGAGCACTAAAATGGGTATTTTGGCTCCGAAGTGACTCTAGCAAAGTTGTTGTGATCCCAAATTAGTGAACTTATAATACATTAATATAATTCGTAGGGACTCATTTTGAGCTCCAACAACACTTAAAAACTAACCTCGCGCAAAAACTAAGTCTTATAACTAGTTTGCCTAAATCGAGCCCTTAAGTGGGTATTTTGGCTCCGAAGTGACTCTAGAAAAGTTGTTGTGATCCCAAATCAGTATTTGAACATATAATACATTAATATAATTCGTAGGGACTCATTTTGACCTCCAACAACACTAAAAACTCACCTCGCGCAAAAACTAAGTCCTTATAACTAGTTTTGCCTAAATCGAGCTTTTAAACGGGGTTTTTTGGCTCCGAAGTGACTCTAGCAAACTTATTTTGATCCTAAATGAATGTTTGAACAAATAATATATTATAATAAGTCTTAGATACTCGTTTCGAGCTCTAACAAGCCTTATAAGGTCACTTCGCGCAAAATTTAAGTCTTTGTAACTAGTTTTGTCTAAATCGAGCCTTTAGATGGGTTTTTTGGCTCCGAAGTGAATCTAACGAAGTTGTTTAGGTCCCAAATGTGTAATTTAATACAATATATTATAATAAGTCTTAGGGACTCATTTTGAGCTCCAACAACACTTAAAAACACACCTCGCGCAAAAACTATGTCCTTATAACTAGTTTGCCTAAATCGAGCCCTAAAATGGGTATTTTTGCTCCGAAGTGACTCTAGCAAAGTTGTTGTGATCCCAAATCAGTATTTGAACATATAATACATTAGTATAATTCGTAGGGACTCATTTTGAGCTCCAAACACACTTAAAAACACACCTCGCGCAAAAACTAAGTCCTTGTAACTAGTTTTGCCTAAATAAGAGCTTTTAAACGGGTCTTTTTGGCTCCGAAGTGACTCTAGCAAACTTATTTTGATCCTAAATGTGTATTTGAACAAATATTATATTATAATAAGTCTTAGAGACTCATTTGGAGCTCCAACAAGCCTTATAAGGTCACTTCGCGCAAAAACTAAGTCTTTGTAACTAGTTTTGCCTAAATCGAGCCTTTAGATGGGTTTTTTGGCTCCGAAGTGAATCTACAGAAGTTGTTTAGGTCCCAAATGTGTAATTTAATATAATATATTATAATAAGTCTTAGGGACTCGATTTTGAGCTCCAACAACACTTAAAACACACCTCGCTGCAAAAACTATGTCCTTATAACTAGTTTGCCTACATCGAGCCGTAAAATGGGTATTTTGCTCCTGAAGTGACTCTAGCAAAGTTGTTGTGATCCCAAATCAGTATTCGAACATATAATACATTCATATAATTCGTAGGGACTCATTTTGAGCTCCAACACACTTAAAAACTCACCTCGCGCAAAAACTAAGTCCTTGTAACTAGTTTTACCTAAATCGAGCTTTTAAACCGGTTTTTTTGGTTCCGAAGTGACTCTAGCAAACTTATTTTGATCCTAAATGAGTATTTGAACAAATATTATATTATAATAAGTCTTAGAGACTCATTTGGAGCTCCAACAAGCCTTATAAGGTCACTTTGGCCAAAAACTAAGTGTTTGTAACTATATTTGCCTAAATCGAACCTTTAGATGGGTATTTTGGGTCCGAAGTGAATCTAGCGAAGTTGTTTAGGTCCCACATGTGTAATTTAATATAATATATTATAATAAGTCTTAGGGACTCATTTTGAGCACCAACAACACTTAAAAACTCACCTCGCGCAAAAACTAAGTCCTTATAACTAGTTTGCCTAAATCGAGCACTAAAATGGGTATTTTGGCTCCGAAGTGAGTCTTGCAAAGTTGTTGTGATTCCAAATTAGTAACTTATAATACATTAATATAATTCTTAGGGACTCATTTTGAGCTCCAACAACAGTTAAAAACTAACCTCGCGCAAAAACTAAGTTCTTATAACTAGTTTTGCCTAAATCGAGCCCTTAAGTGGGTATTTTGGCTCCGAAGTGACTCTAGAAAAGTTGTTGAGATCCCAAATCAGTATTTGAACATATAATACATTAATATAATTCGTAGGGACTCATTCTGACCTCTAACAACACTAAAAAACTCACCTCGCGCAAAAACTAAGTCCTTATAACTAGTTTTGCCTAAATCGAGCTTTTAAACGGGGTTTTTGGGCTCCGAAGTGACTCTAGCAAACTTATTTTCATCCTAAATGAATGTTTGAACAAATAATATATTATAATAAGTCTTAGATACTCGTTTCGAGCTCTAACAAGCCTTATAAGGTCACTTCGCGCAAAAACTAAGTCTTTGTAACTAGTTTTGTTTAAATCGAGCCTTTAGATGGGTTTTTTTGCTCCGAAGTGAATCTAACGAAGTTGTTTAGGTCCCAAATGTGTAATTTAATATAATATATTATAATAAGTCTTAGGGACTCATTTTGAGCTCCAACAACACTTAAAAACACACCTCGCGCAAAAACTATGTCCTTATAACTAGTTTGCCTAAATCGAGCCCTAAAATGGGTATTTTTGCTCCGAAGTGACTCTAGCAAAGTTGTTGTGATCCCAAATCAGTATTTGAACATATAATACATTAATATAATTCGTAGGGACTCATTTTGAGCTCCAAACACACTTAAAAACTCACCTCGCGCAAAAACTAAGTCCTTGTAACTAGTTTTGCCTAAATCGAGCTTTTAAACGGGTTTTTTTTGGCTCCGAAGTGACTCTAGCAAACTTATTTTGATCCTAAATGTGTATTTGATCAAATATTATATTATAATAAGTCTTAGAGACTCATTTGGAGCTCCAACAAACCTTATAAGGTCACTTTGCGCAAAAACTAAGTGTTTGTAACTAGTTTTGCCTAAATCGAGCCTTTAGATGGGTTTTTTGGCTCCGAAGTGAATCTAACGAAGTTGTTTAGGTCCCAAATGTGTAATTTAATCTAATATATTATAATAAGTCTTAGGGACTGATTTTGAGCTCCAACAACACTTAAAAACACACCTCGCGCAAAAACTATGTCCTTATAACTAGTTTGCCTAAATCGAGCACTAAAATGGGTATTTTGGCTCCGAAGTGAGTCTAGCAAAGTTGTTGTGATTCCAAATTAGTAACTTATAATACATTAATATAATTCTTAGAGACTCATTTTGAGATCCAACAACAGTTAAAAACTAACCTCGCGCAAAAACTAAGTTCTTATAACTAGTTTTGCCTAAATCGAGCCCTTAAGTGGGTATTTTGGCTCCGAAGTGACTCTAGAAAAGTTGTTGAGATCCCAAATCAGTATTTGAACATATAATACATTAATATAATTCGTAGGGACTCATTCTGACCTCTAACAACACTAAAAAACTCACCTCGCGCAAAAACTAAGTCCTTATAAGTAGTTTTGCCTAAATCGAGCTTTTAAACGGGGTTTTTGGGCTCCGAAGTGACTCTAGCAAACTTATTTTCATCCTAAATGAATGTTTGAACAAATAATATATTATAATAAGTCTTAGATACTCGTTTCGAGCTCTAACAAGCCTTATAAGGTCACTTCGCGCAAAAACTAAGTCTTTGTAACTAGTTTTGTTTAAATCGAGCCTTTAGATGGGTTTTTTTGCTCCGAAGTGAATCTAACGAAGTTGTTTAGGTCCCAAATGTGTAATTTAATATAATATATTATAATAAGTCTTAGGGACTCATTTTGAGCTCCAACAACACTTAAAAACACACCTCGCGCAAAAACTATGTCCTTATAACTAGTTTGCCTAAATCGAGCCCTAAAATGGGTATTTTGCTCCGAAGTGACTCTAGCAAAGTTGTTGTGATCCCAAATCAGTATTTGAACATATAATACATTAATATAATTCGTAGGGACTCATTTTGAGCTCCAAACACACTTAAAAACTCACCTCGCGCAAAAACTAAGTCCTTGTAACTTGTTTTGCCTAAATCGAGCTTTTAAACGGGTTTTTTTGGCTCCGAAGTGACTCTAGCAAACTTATTTTGATCCTAAATGTGTATTTGATCAAATATTATATTATAATAAGTCTTAGAGACTCATTTGGAGCTCCAACAAACCTTATAAGGTCACTTTGCGCAAAAACTAAGTGTTTGTAACTAGTTTTGCCTAAATCGAGCCTTTAGATGGGTTTTTTGGCTCCGAAGTGAATCTAACGAAGTTGTTCAGGTCCCAAATGTGTAATTTAATCTAATATATTATAATAAGTCTTTGGGACTGATTTTGAGCTCCAACAACACTTAAAAACACACCTCGCGCAAAAACTATATCCTTATAACTAGTTTGCCTAAATTGAGCCCTAAAATGGGTATTTTTGCTCCGAAGTGACTCTAGCAAAGTTGTTGTGATCCCAAATCAGTATTTGAACATATAATACATTAATATAATTCGTAGGGACTCATTTTGAGCTCCAAACACACTTAAAAACTCACCTCGCGCAAAAACTAAGTCCTTGTAACTAGTTTTGCCTAAATCGAGCTTTTAAACGGGTTTTTTTGGCTCCGAAGTGACTCTAGCAAACTTATTTTGATCCTAAATGTGTATTTGAACAAATATTATATTATAATTAGTCCTAGAGACTCATTTGGAGCTCCAACAAGCCTTATAAGGTCACTTTGCGCAAAAACTAAGTGTTTGTAACTAGTTTTGCCTAAATCGAGCCTTTAGATGGGTTTTTTGGCTCCGAAGTGAATCTAACGAAGTTGTTTAGGTCCCAAATGTGTAATTTATTCTAATATATTATAATAAGTCTTAGGGACTGATTTTGAGCTCCAACAACACTTAAAAACACACCTCGCTCAAAAACTATGTCCTTATAACTAGTTTGCCTAAATCGAGCCCTAAAATGGGTATTTTTGCTCTGAAGTGACTCTAGCAAAGTTGTTGTGATCCCAAATCAGTATTCAAATATATAATACATTAATATAATTCGTAGGGACTCATTTTGAGCTCCAAACACACTTAAAAACTCACCTCGCGCAAAAACTAAGTCCTTGTAACTAGTTTTACCTAAATCGAGCTTTTAAACCGGTTTTTTTGGCTCCGAAGTGACTCTAGCAAACTTATTTTGATCCTAAATGAGTATTTGAATAAATATTATATTATAATAAGTCTTACAGACTCATTTGGAGCTCCAACAAGCCTTATAAGGTCACTTTGGGCAAAAACTAAGTGTTTGTAACTATATTTGCCTAAATCGAACCTTTAGATGGGTTTTTTGGCTCCGAAGTGAATCTAGCGAAGTTGTTTAGGTCCCACATATGTAATTTAATATAATATATTATAATAAGTCTTAGGGACTCATTTTGAGGTCCAACAACACTTAAAAACTCACCTCGCGCAAAAACTAAGTCCTTATAACTAGTTTGCCTAAATCGAGCACTAAAATGGGTATTTTGGCTCCGAAGTGAGTCTAGCAAAGTTGTTGTGATTCCAAATTAGTAACTTATAATACATTAATATAATTCTTAGGGACTCATTTTGAGCTCCAACAACAGTTAAAAACTAACCTCGCGCAAAAACTAAGTTCTTATAACTAGTTTTGCCTAAATCGAGCCCTTAAGTGGGTATTTTGGCTCCGAAGTGACTCTAGAAAAGTTGTTGTGATCCCAAATCAGTGTTTGAACATATAATACATTAATATAATTCGTAGGGACTCATTTTGACCTCCAACAACACTAAAAAACTCACCTCGCGCAAAAACTAAGTCCTTATAACTAGTTTTGCCAAAATCGAGCTTTTAAACGGGGTTTTTGGGCTCCGAAGTGACTCTAGCAAACTTATTTTGATCCTAAATGAATGTTTGAACAAATAATATATTATAATAAGTCTTAGATACTCGTTTCGAGCTCTAACAAGCCTTATAAGGTCACTTCGCGCAAAAACTAAGTCTTTGTAACTAGTTTTGTCTAAATCGAGCCTTTAGATGGGTTTTTTTGGCTCCGAAGTGAATCTAACGAAGTTGTTTAGGTCCCAAATGTGTAATTTAATATAATATATTATAATAAGTCTTAGGGACTCATTTTGAGCTCCAACAACACTTAAAAACACACCTCGCGCAAAAACTATGTCCTTATAACTAGTTTGCCTAAATCGAGCCCTAAAATGGGTATTTTTGCTCCGAAGTGACTCTAGCAAAGTTGTTGTGATCCCAAATCAGTATTTGAACATATAATACATTAGTATAATTCGTAGGGACTCATTTTGAGCTCCAAACACACTTAAAAACTCACCTCGCGCAAAAACTAAGTCCTTGTAACTAGTTTTGCCTAAATAAGAGCTTTTAAACGGGTCTTTTTGGCTCCAAAGTGACTCTAGCAAACTTATTTCGATCCTAAATGTGTATTTGAACAAATATTATATTATAATAAGTCTTAGAGACTCATTTGGAGCTCCAACAAGCCTTATAAGGTCACTTTGCGCAAAAACTAAGTGTTTGTAACAATTTTTGCCTAAATCGAGCCTTTAGATGGGTTTTTTGGCTCCGAAGTGAATCTAAAGAAGTTGTTTAGGTCCCAAATGTGTAATTTAATCTAATATATTATAATAAGTCTTAGGGACTGATTTTGAGCTCCAACAACACTTAAAAACACACCTCGTGCAAAAACTATGTCCTTATAACTAGTTTGCCTAAATCGAGCCGTAAAATGGGTATTTTTGCTCTGAAGTGACTCTAGCAAAGTTGTTGTGATCCCAAATCAGTATTCGAACATATAATACATTCATATAATTCGTAGGGACTCATTTTGAGCTCCAAACACACTTAAAAACTCACCTCGCGCAAAAACTAAGTCCTTGTAACTAGTTTTACCTAAATCGAGCTTTTAAACCGGTTTTTTTGGCTCCGAAGTGACTCTAGCAAACTTATTTTGATCCTAAATGAGTATTTGAACAAATATTATATTATAATAAGTCTTAGAGACTCATTTGGAGCTCCAACAAGCCTTATAAGGTCATTTTGGCCAAAAACTAAGTGTTTGTAACTATATTTGCCTAAATCGAACCTTTAGATGGGTATTTTGGGTCCGAAGTGAATCTAGCGAAGTTGTTTAGGTCCCACATGTGTAATTTAATATAATATATTATAATAAGTCTTAGGGACTCATTTTGAGCTCCAACAACACTTAAAAACTCACCTCGCGCAAAAACTAAGTCCTTATAACTAGTTTGCCTAAATCGAGCACTAAAATGGGTATTTTGGCTCCGAAGTGAGTCTAGCAAAGTTGTTGTGATTCCAAATTAGTAACTTATAATACATTAATATAATTCTTAGGGACTCATTTTGAGCTCCAACAACAGTTAAAAACTAACCTCGCGCAAAAACTAAGTTCTTATAACTAGTTTTGCCTAAATCGAGCCCTTAAGTGGGTATTTTGGCTCCGAAGTGACTCTAGAAAAGTTGTTGAGATCCCAAATCAGTATTTGAACATATAATACATTAATATAATTCGTAGGGACTCATTCTGACCTCTAACAACACTAAAAACTCACCTCGCGCAAAAACTAAGTCCTTATAACTAGTTTTGCCTAAATCGAGCTTTTAAACGGGGTTTTTGGGCTCCGAAGTGACTCTAGCAAACTTATTTTCATCCTAAATGAATGTTTGAACAAATAATATATTATAATAAGTCTTAGATACTCGTTTCGAGCTCTAACAAGCCTTATAAGGTCACTTCGCGCAAAAACTAAGTCTTTGTAACTAGTTTTGTTTAAATCGAGCCTTTAGATGGGTTTTTTTGCTCCGAAGTGAATCTAACGAAGTTGTTTAGGTCCCAAATGTGTAATTTAATATAATTTATTATAATAAGTCTTAGGGACTCATTTTGAGCTCCAACAACACTTTAAAACACACCTCGCGCAAAAACTATGTCCTTATAACTAGTTTGCCTAAATCGAGCCCTAAAATGGGTATTTTTGCTCCGAAGTGACTCTAGCAAAGTTGTTGTGATCCCAAATCAGTATTTGAACATATAATACATTAATATAATTCGTAGGGACTCATTTTGAGCTCCAAACACACTTAAAAACTCACCTCGCGCAAAAACTAAGTCCTTGTAACTAGTTTTGCCTAAATCGAGCTTTTAAACGGGTTTTTTTGGCTCCGAAGTGACTCTAGCAAACTTATTTTGATCCTAAATGTGTATTTGATCAAATATTATATTATAATAAGTCTTAGAGACTCATTTGGAGCTCCAACAAACCTTATAAGGTCACTTTGCGCAAAAACTAAGTGTTTGTAACTAGTTTTGCCTAAATCGAGCCTTTAGATGGGTTTTTTGGCTCCGAAGTGAATCTAACGAAGTTGTTTAGGTCCCAAATGTGTAATTTAATCTAATATATTATAATAAGTCTTAGGGACTGATTTTGAGCTCCAACAACACTTAAAAACACACCTCGCGCAAAAACTATGTCCTTATAACTAGTTTGCCTAAATCGAGCACTAAAATGGGTATTTTGGCTCCGAAGTGAGTCTAGCAAAGTTGTTGTGATTCCAAATTAGTAACTTATAATACATTAATATAATTCTTAGAGACTCATTTTGAGCTCCAACAACAGTTAAAAACTAACCTCGCGCAAAAACTAAGTTCTTATAACTAGTTTTGCCTAAATCGAGCCCTTAAGTGGGTATTTTGGCTCCGAAGTGACTCTAGAAAAGTTGTTGAGATCCCAAATCAGTATTTGAACATATAATACATTAATATAATTCGTAGGGACTCATTCTGACCTCTAACAACACTAAAAAACTCACCTCGCGCAAAAACTAAGTCCTTATAACTAGTTTTGCCTAAATCGAGCTTTTAAACGGGGTTTTTGGGCTCCGAAGTGACTCTAGCAAACTTATTTTCATCCTAAATGAATGTTTGAACAAATAATATATTATAATAAGTCTTAGATACTCGTTTCGAGCTCTAACAAGCCTTATAAGGTCACTTCGCGCAAAAACTAAGTCTTTGTAACTAGTTTTGTTTAAATCGAGCCTTTAGATGGGTTTTTTTGCTCCGAAGTGAATCTAACGAAGTTGTTTAGGTCCCAAATGTGTAATTTAATATAATATATTATAATAAGTCTTAGGGACTCATTTGAGCTCCAACAACACTTAAAAACACACCTCGCGCAAAAACTATGTCCTTATAACTAGTTTGCCTAAATCGAGCCCTAAAATGGGTATTTTTGCTCCGAAGTGACTCTAGCAAAGTTGTTGTGATCCCAAATCAGTATTTGAACATATAATACATTAATATAATTCGTAGGGACTCATTTTGAGCTCCAAACACACTTAAAAACTCACCTCGCGCAAAAACTAAGTCCTTGTAACTAGTTTTGCCTAAATCGAGCTTTTAAACGGGTTTTTTTTGGCTCCGAAGTGACTCTAGCAAACTTATTTTGATCCTAAATGTGTATTTGATCAAATATTATATTATAATAAGTCTTAGAGACTCATTTGGAGCTCCAACAAACCTTATAAGGTCACTTTGCGCAAAAACTAAGTGTTTGTAACTAGTTTTGCCTAAATCGAGCCTTTAGATGGGTTTTTTGGCTCCGAAGTGAATCTAACGAAGTTGTTTAGGTCCCAAATGTGTAATTTAATCTAATATATTATAATAAGTCTTTGGGACTAATTTTGAGCTCCAACAACACTTAAAAACACACCTCGCGCAAAAACTATGTCCTTATAACTAGTTTGCCTAAATCGAGCCCTAAAATGGGTATTTTTGCTCTGAAGTGACTCTAGCAAAGTTGTTGTGATCCCAAATCAGTATTCGAACGTATAATACATTAATATAATTCGTAGGGACTCATTTTGAGCTCCAAACACACTTAAAAACTCACCTCGCGCAAAAACTAAGTCCTTGTAACTAGTTTTGCCTAAATCGAGCTTTTAAACGGGTTTTTTTGGCTCCGAAAAGACTCTAACAAACTTATTTTGATCCTAAATTTGTATTTGAACAAATATTATATTATAATAAGTCTTAGAGACTCATTTGGAGCTCCAACAAGCTTTATAAGTTCACTTTGCGCAAAAACTAAATGTTTGTAACTAGTTTTACTTAAATTGAGCCTTTAGATTGGTTTTTTGGCTCCAAAGTGAATCTAGCGAAGTTGTTTAGGTCCCACATATGTAATTTAATATAATATATTATAATAAGTCTTAGGGACTCGTTTTGAGCTCCAACAACACTTAAAAACTCACCTCGCGCAAAAACTAAGTCCTTATAACTAGTTTGCCTAAATCGAGCACTAAAATGGGTATTTTGGCTCCGAAGTGAGTCTAGCAAAGTTGTTGTGATTCCAAATATGTAAATTATAATACATTAATATAATTCTTAGGGACTCATTTTGAGCTCCAACAACACTTAAAAACTCACCTCGCGCAAAAACTTAGTTCTTATAACTAGTTTTGCCTAAATCGAGCCCTTAAGTGGTTATTTTGGCTCCGAAGTGACTCTAGAAAAGTTGTTGTGATCCCAAATCAGTATTTGAACATATAATATATTAATATAATTCGTAGGGACTCATTTTGACCTCCAACAACACTAAAAAACTCACCTCGCGAAAAACTAAGTCCTTATAACTAGTTTTGCCTAAATCGAGCTTTTAAACGGAGTTTTTGGGCTCCGAAGTGACTCTAGCAAACTTATTTTGATCCTAAATGAATGTTTGAACAAATAATAAATTATAATAAGTCTTAGATACTCGTTTCGAGCTCTAACAAGCCTTATAAGGTCACTTCGCGCAAAAACTAAGTCTTTGTAACTAGTTTTGTCTAAATCGAGCCTTTAGATGGGTTTTTTTGGCTCTGAAGTGAATCTAACGAAGTTGTTTAGGTCCCAAATGTGTAATTTAATATAATATATTATAATAAGTCTTAGGGACTCATTTTGAGCTCCAACAACACGTAAAAAGACACCTCGCGCAAAAACTATTTCCTTATAACTAGTTTGCCTAAATCGAGCCCTAAAATGGGTATTTTTGCTCCGAAGTGACTCTAGCAAAGTTGTTGTGATCTCAAATCAGTATTCAAACATATAATACATTAATATAATTCGTAGGGACTCATTTTGAGCTCCAAACACACTTAAAAACTCACCTCGCGCAAAAACTAAGTCCTTGTAACTAGGTTTGCCTAAATCGAGCTTTTAAACGGGTTTTTTTTGGCTCCGAAGTGACTCTAACAAACTTATTTTGATCCTAAATGAGTATTTGAACAAATATTATATTATAATAAGTCTTACAGACTCATTTGGAGCTCCAACAAGCCTTATAAGTTCACTTTGCGCAAAAACTAAATGTTTGTAACTAGTTTTACTTAAATCGAGCCTTTAGATTGGTTTTTTGGCTCCGAAGTGAATCTAGCGAAGTTGTTTAGGTCCCACATGTGTAATTTAATATAATATATTATAATAAGTCTTAGGGACTCGTTTTGAGCTCCAACAACACTTAAAAACTCACCTCGCGCAAAAACTAAGTCCTTATAACTAGTTTGCCTAAATCGAGCACTAAAATGGGTATTTTGGCTCCGAAGTGAGTCTAGCAAAGTTGTTGTGATTCCAAATCAGTAACTTATAATACATTAATATAATTCTTAGGGACTCATTTTGAGCTCCAACAACACTTAAAAACCCACCTCGCGCAAAAACTTAGTTCTTATAACTAGTTTGGCCTAAATCGAGCCCTTAAGTGGGTATTTTGGTTCCGAAGTGACTCTAGAAAAGTTGTTGTGATCCCAAATCAGTATTTGAACATATAATACATTAATATAATTCGTAGGTACTCATTTTGACCTCCAACAACACTAAAAAACTCACCTCGCGAAAAACTAAATCCTTAAAACTAGTTTTGCCTAAATCGGGCTTTTAAACGGGGTTTTTAGGCACCGAAGTGACTCTAGCAAACTTATTTTGATCCTAAATGAATGTTTGAACAAATAATATATTATAATAAGTCTTAGATACTCGTTTCGAGCTCTAACAAGCCTTATAAGGTCACTTCGCGCAAAAACTAAGTCTTTGTAACTAGTTTTGTCAAAATCGAGCCTTTAGATGGGTTTTTTGGCTCCGAAGTGAATCTAACGAAGTTGTTTAGGTCCCAAATGTGTAATTTAATATAATATATTATAATAAGTCTTAGGGACTCATTTTGAGCTCCAACAACACGTAAAAACACACCTCGCGCAAAAACTATTTCCTTATAACTAGTTTGCCTAAATCGAGCCCTAAAATGGGTATTTTTGCTCCGAAGTGACTCTAGCAAAGTTGTTGTGATCCCAAATCAGTATTCAAACATATAATACATTAATATAATTCGTAGGGACTCATTTTGAGCTCCAAACACACTTAAAAACTCACCTCACGCAAAAACTAAGTCCTTGTAACTAGTTTTGCCTAAATCGAGCTTTTAAACGGGTTTTTTTGGCTCCGAAGTGACTCTAACAAACTTATTTTGATCCTAAGTGAGTATTTGAACAAATATTATATTATAATAAGTCTTAGAGACTCATTTGGAGCTCCAACAAGCCTTATAAGTTCACTTTGCGCAAAAACTAAATGTTTGTAACTAGTTTTACTTAAATCGAGCCTTTAGATTGGTTTTTTGGCTCCGAAGTGAATCTAGCGAAGTTGTTTAGGTCCCACATGTGTAATTTAATATAATATATTATAATAAGTCTTAGGGACTCGTTTTGAGCTCCAACAACACTTAAAAACTCACCTCGCGCAAAAACTAAGTCCTTATAACTAGTTTGCCTAAATCGAGCACTAAAATGGGTATTTTGGCTCCGAAGTGAGTCTAGCAAAGTTGTTGTGATTCCAAATCAGTAACATATAATACATTAATATAATTCTTATGGACTCATTTTGAGCTCCAACAACACTTAAAAACTCACCTCGCGCAAAAACTAAGTTCTTATAACTAGTTTTGCCTAAATCGAGCCCTTAAGTGGGTATTTTGGCTCCGAAGTGACTCTAGAAAAGTTGTTGTGATCCCAAATCATTATTTGAACATATAATACATTAATATAATTCGTAGGGACTCATTTTGACCTCCAACAACACTAAAAAACTCACCTCGCGCAAAAACTAAGTCCTTATAACTAGTTTTGCCTAAATCGAGCTTTTAAACGGGGTTTTTGGGCTCCGAAGTGACTCTAGCAAACTTATTTTGATCCTAAATGAATGTTTGAACAAATAATATATTATAATAAGTCTTAGATACTCGTTTCGAGCTCTAACAAGCCTTATATGGTCACTTCGCGCAAAAACTAAGTTTTTGTAACTAGTTTTGTCTAAATCGAGCCTTTAGATGGATTTTTTGGCTCCGAAGTGAATCTAACGAAGTTGTTTAGGTCCCAAATGTGTAATTTAATATAATATATTATAATAAGTCTTAGGGACTCATTTTGAGCTCCAACAACACTTAAAAACACACCGCGCGCAAAACTATGTCCTTATAACTAGTTTGCCTAAATCGAGCCCTAAAATGGGTATTTTTGCTCCGAAGTGACTCTACCAAAGTTGTTGTGATCCCAAATCAGTATTCGAACATATAATACATTAATATAATTCGTAGGGACTCATTTTGAGCTCCAAACACACTTAAAAACTCACCTCGCGGTAAAACTAAGTCCTTGTAACTAGTTTTGCCTAAATCGAGCTTTTAAACGGGTTTTTTATGGCTCCGAAGTGACTATAGCAAACTTATTTTGATCCTAAATGTGTATTTGAACAAATATTATATTATAATAAGTCTTAGAGACTCATTTGGGGCTCCAACAAGCCTTATAAGGTCACTTTGCGCAAAAACTAAGTGTTTGTAACTAGTTTTGCCTAAATCGAGCCTTTTGATGGGTTTTTTGGCTCCGAACTGAATCTAGCGAAGTTGTTTAGGTCCCACATGTGTAATTTAATATAATATATTATAATAAGTCTTAGGGACTCGTTTTGAGCTCCAACAACACTTAAAAACTCACCTCGCGCAAAAACTAAGTCCTTATAACTAGTTTGCCTATATCGAGCACTAAAATGGGTATTTTGGCTCCGAAGTGAGTCTAGCAAAGTTGATGTGATTCCAAATCAGTAACTTATAATAAATTAATATAATTCTTAGGGACTCATTTTGAGCTCCAACAACACTTAAAAACTCACCTCGCGCAAAAACTAAGTTCTTATAACTAGTTTTGCCTAAATCGAGCCCTTAAGTGGGTATTTTGGCTCCGAAGTGACTCTAGAAAAGTTGTTGTGATCCCAAATCATTATTTGAACATATAATACATTAATATAATTCGTAGGGACTCATTTTGACCTCCAACAACACTAAAAAACTCACCTCGCACAAAAACTAAGTCCTTATAACTAGTTTTGCCTAAATCGAGGTTTTAAACGGGTTTTTTGGCTCCGAAGTGAACTTATTTTGATCCTAAATGAATGTTTGAACAAATAATATATTATAATTTATCTTAGACACTCGTTTGGATCTCCAACAAGTCTTATAAGGTCACTTCGCGCAAAGACTAAGTCTTTGTAACTAGTTTTGTCTAAATCGAGCCTTTAGATGGGTTTTTTGGCTCCGAAGTGAATCTAACGAAGTTGTTTAGGTCCCAAATGTGTAATTTAATATAATATATTATAATAAGTCTTAGGGACTCATTTTGAGCTCCAACAACACTTAAAAACACACCTCGCGCAAAAACTATGTCCTTATAACTAGTTTGCCTAAATCGAGCCCTAAAATTGGTATTTTTGCTCCGAAGTGACTCTAGCAAAGTTGTTGTGATCCCAAATCAGTATTTGAACATATAATACATTAATATAATTCGTAGGGACTCATTTTGAGCTCCAAACACACTTAAAAACTCACCTCGCGCAAAAACTAAGTCATTGTAACCAGTTTTGCCTAAATCGAGCTTTTAAACGGGTTTTTTGGCTCGGAAGTGACTCTAGCAAACTTATTTTGATCCTAAATGAGTATTTGAAAAAATATTATATTATAATAAGTCTTAGAGACTCGTTTGTAGCTCCAACAAACCTTATAAGGTCACTTTGTGCAAAAACTAAGTCTTTGTAAATAGTTTTGCCTAAATCGAGCCTTTAGGTGGGTTTTTTTTTTGGCTCCGAAGTGAATCTAGCGAAGTTGTTTAGGTCCCACAACACTTAAAAACTCACCTCGCACAAAAACTAAGTCCTTATAACTAGTTTGCCTAAGTCGAGCCCTAAAATGGGTATTTTGGCTCCGATGTGACTCTAGCAAAGTTGTTGTGATCCCAAATCAGTAACATATAATACATTAATATAATTCGTAGGGACTCATTTTGAGCTCCAACAACACTTAAAAACTCACATCGCGCAAAAACTAAGTCCTTATAACTAGTTTGCCTAAATCGAGCCCTAAAATGGGTAGTTTGGCTCCGAAGTGACTCTAGCAAAGTTGTGGTGATCCTAAATCATTATTTAAACATATAATACATTAATATAATTCGTAGGGACTCATTTTGAGCTCCAACAATACTTTAAAACTCACCTCACGCAAAAACTAAGTCCTTGTAACTAGTTTTGTCTAAATCGAGCTTTTAAACGGGTTTTTTTGGCTCGGAAATGACTCTAGCAAACTTATTTTGATCCTAAATGAGTATTTGAACAAATGTTATTTTATAATAAGTCTTGGAGACTCGTTTGGAGCTCCAACAAGCCTTATAAGGTCACTTTGAGCAAAAACTAAGTCTTTGTAACTAGTTTTGTCTAAATCGAGCCTTTAAATGGGTTTTTTGGTTCCGAAGTGAATCTAGCAAAGGTGTTTAGGTCCCAAATGTGTAATTTAACATAATATATTATAATAAGTCTTGGGGACTCGCTTTGAGCTCCAACAACACTTAAAAACTCACCTCGCGCAAAAACTAAATCCTTATAACTAGTTTGCCTAAATCGAGCCCTAAAATTGGTATTTTTGCTCCGAAGTGACTCTAGCAAAGTTGTTGTGATCCCAAATCAGTATTTGAACATATAATACATTAATATAATTCGTAGGGACTCATTTTGAGCTCCAAACACACTTAAAAACTCACCTCGCGCAAAAACTAAGTCATTGTAACTAGTTTTGCCTAAATCGAGCTTTTAAACGGGTTTTTTGGCTCGGAAGTGACTCTAGCAAACTTATTTTGATCCTAAATGAGTATTTGAAAAAATATTATATTATAATAAGTCTTAGAGACTCGTTTGTAGCTCCAACAAACCTTATAAGGTCACTTTGTGCAAAAACTAAGTCTTTGTAAATAGTTTTGCCTAAATCGAGCCTTTAGGTGGGTTTTTTTTTGGCTCTGAAGTGAATCTAGCGAAGTTGTTTAGGTCCCACAACACTTAAAAACTCACCTCGCACAAAAACTAAGTCCTTATAACTAGTTTGCCTAAGTCGAGCCCTAAAATGGGTATTTTGGCTCCGATGTGACTCTAGCAAAGTTGTTGTGATCCCAAATCAGTAACATATAATACATTAATATAATTCGTAGGGACTCATTTTGAGCTCCAACAACACTTAAAAACTCACATCGCGCAAAAACTAAGTCCTTATAACTAGTTTGCCTAAATCGAGCCCTAAAATGGGTAGTTTGGCTCCGAAGTGACTCTAGCAAAGTTGTGGTGATCCTAAATCATTATTTAAACATATAATACATTAATATAATTCGTAGGGACTCATTTTGAGCTCCAACAATACTTTAAAACTCACCTCACGCAAAAACTAAGTCCTTGTAACTAGTTTTGTCTAAATCGAGCTTTTAAACGGGTTTTTTTGGCTCGGAAATGACTCTAGCAAACTTATTTTGATCCTAAATGAGTATTTGAACAAATGTTATTTTATAATAAGTCTTGGAGACTCGTTTGGAGCTCCAACAAGCCTTATAAGGTCACTTTGAGCAAAAACTAAGTCTTTGTAACTAGTTTTGTCTAAATCGAGCCTTTAAATGGGTTTTTTGGTTCCGAAGTGAATCTAGCAAAGGTGTTTAGGTCCCAAATGTGTAATTTAACATAATATATTATAATAAGTCTTGGGGACTCGCTTTGAGCTCCAACAACACTTAAAAACTCACCTCGCGCAAAAACTAAATCCTTATAACTAGTTTGCCTAAATCGAGCCCTAAAATGGGTATTTTTTCTCCGAAGTGACTGTAGCAAAGTTGTTGTGATCCCAAATCGGTATTCGAACATATAATACATTAATATAATTCATAGGGACTCATTTTGAGATCCAAAAACACTAAAAAACTCACCTCGCGCAAAAACTAAGTCCCTGTAACTAGTTTTTCCTAAATCGAGCTTTTAAACGGGTTTTTTTGGCTCGGAAGTGACTCTAGCAAACTTATTTTGATCCTAAATGAGTATTTGAACAAATATTATATTATAATAAGTCTTAGAGACTCGTTTGGAGCTCCAACAAGCCTTATAAGGTCACTTTGCGTAAAAACTAAGTCTTTGTAAATAGTTTTGCCTAAATCGAGCCTTTAGATGGGTTTTTTTGGCTCCGAAGTGAATCTAGCGAAGTTGTTTAGGTCCCACAACACTTAAAAAGTCACCTAGCGCAAAAACTAAGTCCTTATAACTAGTTTGCCAAAGCCGAGCCCTAAAATGGGTATTTTGGCTTCGATGTGACTCTAGGAAAGTTGTTGTGATCCCAAATCAGTAACATATAATACATTAATATAATTCGTAGGGACTCGTTTTGAGCTTCAACAACACTTAAAAACTCACATCGCGCAAAAACTAAGTCCTTGTAACTAGTTTTGTCTAAATCGAGCTTTTAAACGGGTTTTTTTGGCTCGGAAGTGACTCTAGCAAACTTATTTTGATCCTAAATGAGTATTTGAACAAATATTATATTATAATAAGTCTTAGAGACTCGTTTGGAGCTCCAGCCAGCCTTATAAGGTCACTTTGCGCAAAAACTAAGTCTTTGTAACTAGTTTTGTCTAGATCGAGCCTTTCGATGGGTTTTTTGGCTCCGAAGTGAATCTAGCGAAGGTGTTTAGGTCCCAAATGTGTAATTTAACATAATATATTATAATAAGTCTTGGGGACTCATTTTGAGCTCCAACAACACTTAAAAACTCACCTCGCGCAAAAACTAAATCTTTATAAGTAGTTTGCCTAAATCGAGCCCTGAAATAGGTATTTTTGCTCCGAAGTGACTATAGCAAAGTTGTTGTGATCCCAAATCCGTATTCGAACATGTAATACATTAATATAATTCATAGGGACTCATTTTGAGCTCCAAAAACACTTAAAAACTTACCTCGCGCAAAAACTAAGTCCCTGTAACTAGTTTTGCCTAAATTCAGCTTTTAAACGGGTTTTTTTGGCTCGGAAGTGACTCTAGCAAACTTATTTTGATCCTAAATGAGTATTTGAACAAATATTAAATTATAATAAGTCTTAGAGATTCGTTTGGAGCTCCAACAAGCCTTATAAGGTCACTTTGCGTAAAAACTAAGTCTTTGTAAATAGTTTTGCCAAAATCGAGCGTTTAGATGGGTTTTTTTGGCTTCGAAGTGAATCTAGCGAAGTTGTTTAGGTCCCACAACACTTAAAAACTCACCTCGCGCAAAAACTAAGTCCTTATAACTAGTTTGCCAAAGTCGAGCCCTAAAATGGGTTTTTTAGTTTCGATGTGACTCTAGGAAAGTTGTTGTGATCCCAAATCAGTAACATATAATACATTAATATAATTCGTAGGGACTCATTTTGAGCTCCAACAACACTTAAAAACTCACATCGCGCAAAAACTAAGTCCTTGTAACTAGTTTTGTCTAAATCGAGCTTTTAAACGGGTTTTTTTGGCTCGGAAGTGACTCTAGCAAACTTATTTTGATCCTAAATGAGTATTTGAACAAATATTATATTATAATAAGTCTTAGAGACTCGTTTGGAGCTCCAGCAAGCCTTATAAGGTCACTTTGCGCAAAAACTAAGTCTTTGTAACTAGTTTTGTCTAAATGGAGCCTTTCGATGGGTTTTTTGGCTCCGAATTGAATCTAGCGAAGGTGTTTAGGTCCCAAATGTGTAATTTAACATAATATATTATAATAAGTCTTGGGACTCATTTTGAGCTCCAACAACACATAAAAACTCACCTCGCGCAAAAATTAAATCCTTATAACTAGTTTGCCTAAATCGAGCCCTAAAATGGGTATTTTTGGTCCGAAGTGACTCTAGCAAAGTTGTTGTGATTCCAAATAAGTATTCGAACATATAATACATTAATATAATTCGTAGGGACTCATTTTGAGCTCCAAAAACACTTAAAAACTCACCTCGCGCAAAAACTAAGTCCTTATAACTAGTTTTGCCTAAATCGAGCCCTTAAGTGGGTATTTTTGCTCCGAAGTGACTCTAGAAAAGTTGTTGTGATCCCAAATAAGTACTTCAACATATAATACATTAATATAATTCGTAGGGAATCATTTTGACCTCCAACGACAGTAAAAAACTCACCTCGCGCAAAGACTAAGTCCTTATAACTAGTTTTGCCTAAATCGATCTTTTAAACGGGTTTTTTGGCTCCGAAGTGACTCTAGCAAACTTAATTTGATCCTAAAAGAATGTTTGAACAAATAATATATTATAATATGACTTAGACACTCGTTTGCAGCTCCAACAATCCTTATAAGGTCACTTCGCGCAAAAACTAAGTGTTTGTAACTAGTTTTGTCTAAATCGAGCCTTTAGATGGGTTTTTTTGGCTCTGAAGTGAATCTAGCGAAGGTGTTTAGGTCCCAAATGTGAAATTTAACATAATATATTATAATAAGTCTTAGGGACTCATTTTGAGCTCCAATAACACTTAAAAACTCACCTCGCGCAAAAACTAAATCCTTATAACTAGTTTGCCTAAATCGAGCCCTAAAATGGGTATTTTTGCTCCGAAGTGACTATAGCAAAGTTGTTGTGATCCCAAATCGGTATTCGAACATATAATACATTAATATAATTCATAGGAACTCATTTTGAGCTCCAAAAACGCTTAAAAACTCACCTCGCGCAAAAACTAAGTCCCTGTAACTAGTTTTGCCTAAATCGAGCTTTTAAACGGGTTTTTTTGGCTCTGAAGTGACTCTAGCAAACTTATTTTGATCCTAAATGAGTATTTGAAGAAATATTATATTATAATAAGTCTTAGAGACTCGTTTGGAGCTCCAACAAGCCTTATAAGGTCACTTTGCGCAAAAACTAAGTCTTTGTAAATAGTTTTGCCTAAATCGAGCCTTTAGATGGGTTTTTTTGGCTCCGAAGTGAATCTAGCAAAGTTGTTTAGGACCCACAACACTTAAAAACTCACCTCGCGCAAAATTTAAGTCCTCATAACTAGTTTGCCTAAGTCGAGCCCTAAAATGGGTATTTTGGCTCCGATGTGACTCTAGCAAAGTTGTTGTGATCCTAAATTAGTATAACATATAAAACATTAATATAATTCGTAGGGTCTCATTTTGAGCTCCAACAACACTTAAAAACTCACATCGCGCAAAAACTAAGTCCTTATAACTAGTTTGCCTAAATCGAGCCCTAAAATGGGTATTTTGGCTCCGAAGTGACTCTACCAAAGTTGTGGTGATCCTAAATCAGTATTTAAACATATAAAACATTAATATAATTCGTAGGGACTCATTTTGTGCTCCAACAATATTTGAAAACTCACCTCGCGCAAAAACTAACTCCTTGTAACTAATTTTGCCTAAATCGAGCTTTTAAACGGGTTTTTTTTTGGCTCGGAAGTGACTCTAGCAAACTTATTTTGATCCTCAATGAGTATTTGAAGAAATATTATATTATAATAAGTCTTAGAGACTCGTTTGGAGCTCCAACTAGCCTTATAAGGTCCCTTTGCGCAAAAACTAAGTCTTTGTAAATAGTTTTGCCTAAATCGAGGCTTTAGATGGGTTTTTTTGGCTCCGAAGTGAATCTAGCGAAGTTGTTTAGGTCCCACAACACTTAAAAACTCACCTCGCGCAAAATTTAAGTCCTCATAACTAGTTTGCCTAAGTCGAGCCCTAAAATGGGTATTTTGGCTCCGATGTGACTCTAGCAAAGTTGTTGTGATCCCAAATCAGAAACATATAATACATTAGAATAATTCGTAGGGACTCATTTTGAGCTCCAACAACACTTAAAAACTCACATCGCGCAAAAACTAAGTCCTTATAACTAGTTTGCCTAAATCGAGCCATAAAATGGGTATTTTTGCTCCGAAGTGACTATAGCAAAGTTGGTCTGATCCCAAATCGGTATTCGAACATATAATACATTAATATAATTCGTAGGGACTCATTTTGAGATCCAAAAATACTTAAAAACTCACCTCGCGCAAAAACTAAGTCCCTGTAACTAGTTTTGCCTAAATCGAGCTTTTAAACGGGTTTTTTTGGCTCGGAAGAGTCTCTAGCAAACTTATTTTGATCCAAAATGAGTATTTGAACAAATATTATATTATAATAAGTCTTAGAGACTCGTTTGGAGCTCCAACAAGCCTTATAAGGTCACTTTGCGCAAAAACTAAGTCTTTGTAACTAGTTTTGTCTGAATCGAGCCTTTCGATGGGTTTTTTGGCTCTGAAGTGAATCTAGCGAAGGTGTTTAGGTCCCAAATGTGTAATTTGACATAATATATTATAATAAGTCTTAGGGACACATTTTGAGCTCCAACAACACTTAAAAACTTACCTCGCGCAAAAACTAAATCCTTATAACTAGCTTGCCTAAATCGAGCCATAAAATGGGTATTTTTGCTCCGAAGTGACTATAGCAAAGTTGGTCTGATCCCAAATCGGTATTCGAACATATAATACATTAATATAATTCGTAGGGACTCATTTTGAGATCCAAAAATACTTAAAAACTCACCTCGCGCAAAAACTAAGTCCCTGTAACTAGTTTTGCCTAAATCGAGCTTTTAAACGGGTTTTTTTAGCTCGGAAGTGACTCTAGCAAACTTATTTTGATTTTAAATGAGTATTTTAACAAATATTATATTATAATAAGTCTTAGAGACTCGTTTGGAGCTCCAACAAGCCTTATAAGGTCACTTTGCGCAAAAACTAAGTCTTTGTAAATAGTTTTGCCTAAATCGAGCCTTTAGATGAGTTTTTTGGCTCCGAAGTGAATCTAGCGAAGTTGTTTAGGTCCCACAACACTTAAAAAATGACCTCGCGCAAAAACTAAGTCCTTATAACTAGTTTGCCTAAGTCGAGCCCTAAAATGGGTATTTTGGCTCCGATGTGACTCTAGCAAAGTTGTTGTGATCCCAAATCAGTCACATATAATACATTAATATAATTCGTAGGGACTCATTTTGAGCTCCAACAACACTTAAAAACTCACATCGCGCAAAAACTAAGTCCTTATAACTAGTTTGCCTAAATCGAGCCCTAAAATGGGTATTTTTGCTCCGAAGTGACTCTAGCAAAGTTGTGGTGATCCAAAATCAGTATTTAAACATATAATACATTAATATAATTCGTAGGGACTCAATTTGAGCTCCAACAATACTTAAAAACTCACCTCGCGCAAAAACTAAGTCCTTGTAACTAATTTTGCCTAAATCGAGCTTTTAAACGGGTTTTTTTGGCTCGGAAGAGACTCTAGCAAACTTATTTTGATCCAAAATGAGTATTTGAACAAATATTATATTATAATAAGTCTTAGAGACTCGTTTGGAGCTCCAACAAGCCTTATAAGGTCACTTTGCGCAAAAACTAAGTCTTTGTAACTAGTTTTGTCTGAATAGAGCCTTTCGATGGGTTTTTTGGCTCTGAAGTGAATCTAGCGAAGGTGTTTAGGTCCCAAATGTGTAATTTAACATAATATATTATAATAAGTCTTAGGGACTCATTTTTAACTCCAACAACACTTAAAAACTCACCTCGCGCAAAAACTAAATCCTTATAACTAGTTTTGCCTAAATCGAGCCTTTAGATGGGTTTTTTTTTGCTCCGAAGTGAATCTAGCGAAGTTGTTTAGGTCCCACAACACTTAAAAACTCAACTCGCGCAAAAACTAAGTCCTCATAACTAGTTTGCGTAAGTCGAGCCCTAAAATGGGTATTTTGGCTCCGATGTGACTCTAGCAAAGTTGTTGTGATCCCAAATTAGAAACATATATACATTAATATAATTCGTAGGGACTCATTTTGAGCTCCAAAAACACTTAAAAACGTACCTCGCGCAAAAACTAAGTCCTTATAACTAGTTTTGCCTAAATCGAGCCCTTAAGTGGGTATTTTGGCTCCGAAGTGACTCTAGAAAAGTTGTTGTGATCCCAAATAAGTACTTCAACATTTAATACATTTATATAATTCGTAGGGACTCATTTTGACCTCCAACGACACTAAAAAAGTCACCTCGCGCAAAAACTAAGTCCTTATAACTAGTTTTGCCTAAATCGATCTTTTAAACGGGTTTTTTAGCTCCGAAGTGACTCTAGCAAACTTCTTTTGATCCTAAATGAATGTTTGAACAAATAATATATTATAATATGACTTAGACACTCGTTTGGAGCTCCAAAAAGCCTTATATCACTTCACGCAAAAACTAAGTGTTTGTAACTAGTTTTGTCTAAATCGAGCCTTTAGATGGGTTTTTTTGGCTCCGAAGTGAATCTAGCGAAGGTGTTTAGGTCCCAAATGTGAAATTTAACATAATATATTATAATAAGTCTTAGGGACTCATTTTGAGCTCCAACAACCCTTAAAAACTCACCTCGCGCAAAAACTAAATCCTTATAACTAGTTTGCCTAAATCGAGCCCTAAAATGGGTATTTTTGCTCCGAAGTGACTATAGCAAAGTTATTGTGATCCCAAATCGGTATTCGAACATATAATACATTATTATAATTCATAAGGACTCATTTTGAGCTCCAAAAACGCTTAAAAACTCACCTCGTGCAAAAACTAAGTCCCTGTAACTAGTTTTGCCTAAATCGAGCTTTTAAACGGGTTTTTTTGGCTCGGAAGTGACTCTAGCAAACTTATTTTGATCCTCAATGAGTATTTGAACAAATATTATATTATAATAAGTCTTAGAGACTCGTTTGGAGCTCCAACAAGCCTTATAAGGTCACTTTGTGCAAAAACTAAGTCTTTGTAAATAGTTTTGCCTAAAATCGAGCCTTTAGATGGGTTTTTTTGGCTCCGAAGTGAATCTAGCGAAGTTGTTTAGGTCCCACAACACTTAAAAACTCACCTCGCGCAAAATTTCAGTCCTTATAACTAGTTTGCCTAAATCGAGCCCTAAAATAGGTATTTTTGCTCCGAAGTGACTATAGCAAAGTTGTTGTGATCCCAAATCGGTATTCAAACATATAATACATTAATATAATTCATGGGGACTCATTCTGAGCTCCAAAAACACTTAAAAACTCACCTCGCGCAAAAACTAAGTCCCTGCAACTAGTTTTGCCTAAATCGAGCTTTTAAACGGGTTTTTTTAGCTCGGAAGTGACCCTAGCAAACTTATTTTGATTTTAAATGAGTATTTTAACAAATATTATATTATAATAAGTCTTAGAGACTCGTTTGGAGCTCCAACAAGCCTTATAAGGTCACTTTGCGCAAAAACTAAGTCTTTGTAAATAGTTTTGCCTAAATCGAGCCTTTAGATGGGTTTTTTGGCTCCGAAGTGAATCTAGCGAAGTTGTTTAGGTCCCACAACACTTAAAAAATCACCTCGCGCAAAAACCAAGTCCTTATAACTAGTTTGCCTAAGTCGAGCCCTAAAATGGGTATTTTGGCTGCGATGTGACGCTAGCAAAGTTGTTGTGATCCCAAATCAGTCACATATAATACATTAATATAATTCGTAGGGACTCATTTTGAGCTCCAACAACCCTTAAAAACTCACCTCGCGCAAAAACTAAATCCTTATAACTAGTTTGCCTAAATCGAGCCCTAAAATGGGTATTTTGGCTCCGAAGTGACTCTAGCAAAGTTGTGGTGATCCAAAATCAGTATTTAAACATATAATACATTAATATAATCCGTAGGGACTTATTTTGAGCTCCAACAATACTTAAAAACTAACCTCGCGCAAAAACTAACTCCTTGTAACTAATTTTGCCTAAATCGAGCTTTTAAACGGGTTTTTTTGGCTCGGAATTGACTCTAGCAAACTTATTTTGATCCTAAATGAGTATTTGAACAAATATTATATTATAATAAGTCTTAGAGACTCGTTTGGAGCTCCAACAAGCCTTATAAGGTCACTTTGCGCAAAAACTAAGTCTTTGTAAATAGTTTTGCCTAAATCGAGCCTTTAGATGAGTTTTTTGGCTCCGAAGTGAATCTAGCGAAGTTGTTCAGGTCCCACAACACTTAAAAAATCACCTCGAGCTAAAACTAAGTCCTTATAACTAGTTTCCCTAAGTCGAGCCCTAAAATGGGTATTTTGGCTCCGATGTGACTCTAGCGAAGTTGTTGTGATCCCAAATCAGTCGCATATAATACATTAATATAATTCGTAGGGACTCAATTTGAGCTCCAACAACACTTAAAAACTCACATCGCGCAAAAACTAAGTCCTTCTAACTAGTTTGCCTAAATCGAGCCCTAAAATGGGTATTTTGGCTCCGAAGTGACTCTAGCAAAGTTGTGGTGATCCAAAATCAGTATTTAAACATATAATACATTAATATAATTCGTAGGGACTCATTTTGAGCTCCAACAATATTTAAAAACTCACCTCGCGCAAAAACTAACTCCTTGTAACTAATTTTGCCTAAATCGAGCTTTTAAACGGGTTTTTTTGGCTCGGAAGTGACTCTAGCAAACTTATTTTGATCCTCAATGAGTATTTGAACAAATATTATACTATAATAAGTCTTAGAGACTTGTTTGGAGCTCCAACAAGCCTTATAAGGTCACTTTGCGCAAAAACTAAGTCTTTGTAAATAGTTTTGCCTAAATCGAGGCTTTAGATGGGTTTTTTTGGCTCCGAAGTGAATCTAGCGAAGTTGTTTAGGTCCCACAACACTTAAAAACTCACCTCGCGCAAAATTTAAGTCCTCATAACTAGTTTGCCTAACTCGAGCCCTAAAATGGGTATTTTGGCTCCGATGTGACTCTAGCAAAGTTGTTGTGATCCCAAATCAGAAACATATAATACATTAGAATAATTCGTAGGGACTCATTTTGAGCTCCAACAACACTTAAAAACTCACATCGCGCAAAAACTAAGTCCTTATAACTAGTTTGCCTAAATCGAGCCCTAAAATGGGTATTTTGGCTCCGAAGTGACTCTAGCAAAGTTGTGGTGATCCTAAATCAGTATAACATATAAAACATTAATATAATTCGTAGGGACTCATTTTGACCTCCAACGACACTAAAAAACTCACCTCGCGCAAAAACTAAGTCCTTATAACTAGTTTTGCCTAAATCGATCTTTTAAACGGGTTTTTTAGCTTCGAAGTGACTCTAGCAAACTTATTTTGATCCTAAATGAATGTTTGAACAAATAATATATTATAATATGACTTAGACACTCGTTTGGAGCTCCAAAAAGCCTTATAAGGTCACTTCACGCAAAAACTAAGTGTTTGTAACTAGTTTTGTCTAAATCGAGCCTTTAGATGGGTTTTTTTGGCTCCGAAGTGAATCTAGCGAAGGTGTTTAGGTCCCAAATGTGAAATTTAACATAATATATTATAATAAGTCTTAGGGACTCATTTTGAGCTCCAACAACCATTAAAAACTCACCTCGCGCAAAAACTAAATCCTTATAACTAGTTTGCCTAAATCGAGCCCTAAAATGGGTATTTTTGCTCCGAAGTGACTATAGCAAAGTTATTGTGATCCCAAATCGGTATTCGAACATATAATACATTAATATAATTCATAAGGACTCATTTTGAGCTCCAAAAACACTTAAAAACTCACCTCGTGCAAAAACTAAGTCCTTATAAGTAGTTTTGCCTAAATCGAGCCCTTAAGTGGGTATTTTGGCTCATAAGTGACTCTAAAAAAGTTGTTGTGATCCCAAATAAGTATTTCCAGATATAATACATTAATATAATTCGTAGGGACTCATTTTGACCTCCAACCACACTAAAAAACGCACCTCGCGCAAAAACTAAGTCCTTATAACTAGTTTTGCCTAAATCGAGCCCTAAAATGGGTATTTTTGCTCCGAAGTGACTCTAGCAAAGTTGTTGTGAACCCAAATAAGTATTCGAACATATAATATCTTAATATAATTCGTAGGGACTCATTTTGAGCTCCAAAAACACTTAAAAACTCACCTCGCGCAAACACTAAATCCTTATAACTAGTTTGCCTAAATCGAGCCCTAAAATGGGTATTTTTGCTCCGAAGTGACTCTAGCAAAGTTGTTGTGAATCCAAATAAGTATTCGAACATATAATATCTTAATATAATTCGTAGGGACTCATGTTGAGCTCCAAAAACACTTAAAAACTCACCTCGTGCAAAAACTAAGTCCTTATAACTAGTTTTGCGTAAATCGAGCCCTAAAGTGGGTATTTTGGCTCCGAAGTGACTCTAGAAAAGTTGTTGTGATCCCAAATAAGTATTTCAACATATAATACATTAATATAATTCGTAGGGACTCATTTGGACCTCCAACCACACTAAAAAACTCACCTCGCACAAAAACTAAGTCCTTATAACTAGTTTTGCCTAAATCGAGCTTTTAAACGGGTTTTTTGGCTCCGAAGTGACTCTAGCAAACTTATTTTGATCCTAAATGAATGTTTGAACAAATAATATATTAAAATATGTCTTAGACACTCGTTTGGAGCTCCAACAAGCCTTATAAGGTCACTTCGCGGAAAAACTAAGTCTTTGTAATTAGTTTTGTCTACATCGAGCCTTTAGATGGGTTTTTTTGCTCCAAAGTGAATCTAGCGAAGGTGTTTAGGTCCCAAATGTGTAATTTAACATAATATATTATAATAAGTCTTAGGGACACATTTTGAGCTCCAACAACACTTAAAAACTCACCTCGCGCAAAAACTAAATCCTTATAACTAGTTTGCCTTAATCGAGCCCTAAAATGGGTATTTTTGCTCTGAAGTGACTCTAGCAAAGTTGTTGTGAACCCAAATAAGTATTCGAACATATAATACATTAATATAATTCATAGGGACTCATTTTGAGCTCTAAAAACACTTAAAAACTCACCTCGTACAAAAATTAAGTCCTTATAACTAGTTTTGCCTAAATCGAGCCCTTAAGTGGGTATTTTGGCTCCGAAGTGACTCTAGCAAAGTTGTTGTGATCCCAAATAAGTATTTCCAGATATAATACATTAATATAATTCGTAGGGACTCATTTTGACCTCCAACCACACTAAAAAACGCACCTCGCGCAAAAACTAAGTCCTTATAACTAGTTTTGCCTAAATCGAGCTTTTAAACGGGTTTTTTTGGCTCCGAAGTGACTCTAGCAAACTTATTTTGATCCTAAATGAATGTTTGAACAAATAATATATTATAATATGTCTTAGACACTTGTTTGGAGCTCCAACAAGCCTTATCAGGTCACTTCGCGCAAAAACTAAGTCTTTGTAACTAGTTTTGGCTAAATCGAGCCTTTAGATGGGTTTTTTGGCTCCGAAGTGAATCTAGCGAAGGTGTTTAGGTCCCAAATGTGTAATTTGACATAATATATTATAATAAGTCTTAGGGACTCCTTTTGAGCTCCAACAATACTTAAAAACTCACCACGTGCAAAAACTAAATCCTTATAACTAGTTTGCCTAAATCGAGCCCTAAAATGGGTATTTTTTCTCCGAAGTGACTATAGCAAAGTTGTTGTGATCCCAAATCAGTAACATATAATACATTAATATAATTCGTAGGGACTCATTTTGAGCTCCAACAACACTTAAAAACTCACATCGCACAAAAACTAAGTCCTTATAAATAGTTTGCCTAAATCGAGCCCTAAAATGGGTATTTTCGCTCCGAAGTGACTCTAGCAAAGTTGTGGTGATCCTAAATCAATATTTAAACATATAATACATTAATATAATTCGTAGGGACTCATTTTGAGCTCCAACAACACTTAAAAACTCACCTCGCGCAAACACTAAATCCTTATAACTAGTTTGCCTAAATCGAGCCCTAAAATGGGTATTTTTGCTCCGAAGTGACTCTAGCAAAGTTGTTGTGAACCCAAATAAGTATTCGAACATATAATATCTTAATATAATTCGTAGGGACTCATTTTGAGCTCCAACAACACTTAAAAACTCACCTCGCGCAAAAACCAAGTCCTTATAACTAGTTTGCCGAAGTCGAGCCCTAAAATGGGTATTTTGGCTTCGATGTGACTCTAGCAAAGTTGTTGTGATCCCAAATCAGTAACATATAATACATTAATATAATTCGTAGGGACTCATTTTGAGCTCCAACAACACTTAAAAACTCACATCGCGCAAAAACTAAGTCCTTATAACTAGTTTTGCCTAAATCGAGCTTTTAAACGGTTTTTTTTGCCTCCGAAGTGACTCTAGCAAATATTTTTTGATCCTAAATGAATGTTTGAACAAATAATGTATTATAATATGTCTTAGACACTCGTTTGGAGCTCCAACAAGCCTTATAAGGTCACTTCGCGTAAAAACTAAGTCTTTGTAACTAGTTTTGTCTAAATCGAGCCTTTAGATGGGTTTTTTGGCTCCGAAGTGAATCTAGCGAAGGTGTTTAGGTCCCAAATGTGTAATTTGACATAATATATTATAATAAGTCTTAGGGACTCATTTTGAGCTCCAACAACACTTAAAAACTCACCTCGCGCAAAAACTAAATCCTTATAACTAGTTTGCCTAAATCGAGCCCTAAAATGGTTATTTTTGCTCCGAAGTGACTATAGCAAAGTTTTTGTGATCCCAAATCGGCATTCAAGCATATAATACATTAATATAATTCGTAGGGTCTCATTTTCAGCTCCGAAAACACTTAAAAACTCACCTCGGGCAAAAACTAAATCCCTGTAACTAGTTTTGCCTAAATCGAGCTTTTAAACGGTCTTGTTTGGCTCGGAAGTGACTCTAGCAAACTTATTTTGATCCTAAATGAGTATTTGAACAAATATTATATTATAATAAGTCTTAGAGACTCGTTTGGAGCTCCAACAAGCCTTATAGGGTCACTTTGCACAAAAACTAAGTCTTTGTAAATAGTTTTGCCTCAATCGAGCCTTTAGATGAGTTTTTTTGGCTCCGAAGTGAATCTAGCGAAGTTGTTTAGGTCCCATAAAACTTAAAAACTCACCTCGCGCAAAAACTAAGTCCTTATAACTAGTTTGCCGAAGTCGAGCCCTAAAATGGGTATTTTGGCTGCGATGTGACTCTAGCAAAGTTGTTGTGATCCCAAATCAGTAACATATAATACATTAATATAATTCGTAGGGACTCATTTTGAGCTCCAACAACACTTAAAAACTCACATCGCGCAAAAACTAAGTCCTTATAACTAGTTTTGCCTAAATCGAGCTTTTAAACGGGTTTTTTTGGCTCCGAAGTGACTCTAGCAAATATTTTTTATCCTAAATGAATGTTTGAACAAATAATGTATTATAATATGTCTTAGACACTCGTTTGGAGCTCCAACAAGCCTTATAAGGTCACTTCGCGTAAAAACTAAGTCTTTGTAACTAGTTTTGTCTAAATCGAGCCTTTAGATGGGTTTTTTGGCTCCGAAGTGAATCTAGCGAAGGTGTTTAGGTCCCAAATGTGTAATTTGACATAATATATTATAATAAGTCTTAGGGACTCATTTTGAGCTCCAACAACACTTAAAAACTCACCTCGCGCAAAAACTAAATCCTTATAACTAGTTTGCCTAAATCGAGCCCTAAAATGGTTATTTTTGCTCCGAAGTGACTATAGCAAAGTTTTTGTGATCCCAAATCGGCATTCAAGCATATAATACATTAATATAATTCGTAGGGACTCATTTTCAGCTCCAAAAACACTTAAAAACTCACCTCGGGCAAAAACTAAATCCCTGTAACTAGTTTTGCCTAAATCGAGCTTTTAAACGGTCTTGTTTGGCTCGGAAGTGACTCTAGCAAACTTATTTTGATCCTAAATGAGTATTTGAACAAATATTATATTATAATAAGTCTTAGAGACTCGTTTGGAGCTCTAACAAGCCTTATAGGGTCACTTTGCACAAAAACTAAGTCTTTGTAAATAGTTTTGCCTCAATCGAGCCTTTAGATGAGTTTTTTTGGCTCCGAAGTGAATCTAGCGAAGTTGTTTAGGTCCCACAAAACTTAAAAACTCACCTCGCGCAAAAACTAAGTCCTTATAACTAGTTTGCCGAAGTCGAGCCCTAAAATGGGTATTTTGGCTCCGATGTGACTCTAGCAAAGTTGTTGTGATCCCAAATCAGTAACATATAATACATTAATATAATTCGTAGGGACTCATTTTGAGCTCCAACAACACTTAAAAACTCACATCGCGCAAAAACTAAGTCCTTATAATTAGTTTTGCCTAAATCGAGCTTTTAAACGGGTTTTTTGGCTCCGAAGTGACTCTAGCAAATATTTTTTGATCCTAAATGAATGTTTGAACAAATAATGTATTATAATATGTCTTAGACACTCGTTTGGAGCTCCAACAAGCCTTATAAGGTCACTTCGCGTAAAAACTAAGTCTTTGTAACTAGTTTTGTCTAAATCGAGCCTTTAGATGGGTTTTTTGGCTCCGAAGTGAATCTAGCGAAGGTGTTTAGGTCCCAAATGTGTAATTTGACATAATATATTATAATAAGTCTTAGGGACTCATTTTGAGCTCCAACAACACTTAAAAACTCACCTCGCGCAAAAACCAAATCCTTATAACTAGTTTGCCTAAATCGAGCCCTAAAATGGTTATTTTTGCTCCGAAGTGACTATAGCAAAGTTTTTGTGATCCCAAATCGGCATTCAAGCATATAATACATTAATATAATTCGTAGGGACTCATTTTCAGCTCCAAAAACACTTAAAAACTCACCTCGGGCAAAAACTAAATCCCTGTAACTAGTTTTGCCTAAATCAAGCTTTTAAACGGTCTTGTTTGGCTCGGAAGTGACTCTAGCAAACTTATTTTGATCCTAAATGAGTATTTGAACAAATATTATATTATAATAAGTCTTAGAGACTCGTTTGGAGCTCCAACAAGCCTTATAGGGTCACTTTGCGCAAAAACTAAGTCTTTGTAAATAGTTTTGCCTCAATCGAGCCTTTAGATGAGTTTTTTGGCTCCGAAGTGAATCTAGCGAAGTTGTTTAGGTCCCACAACACTTAAAAACTCACCTCACGCAAAAACTAAGTCCTTATAACTAGTTTGCCTAAGTCGAGCCCTAAAATCGGTATATTGGCTTCGATGTGACTCTAGCAAAGTTGTTGTGATCCCAAATCAGTAACATATAATACATTAATATAATTCGTAGGGACTCATTTTGAGCTCCAACAACACTTAAAACTCACATCGTGCAAAAACTAATTCCTTATAACTAGTTTGCCTAAATCGAGCCCAAAAATGGGTATTTTGGTTCTGAAGTGACTCTAGCAAAGTTGTGGTGATCTTAAATCAGTATTTAAATATATAATACATTAATATAATTTGTAGGGACTCATTTTGAGCTCCAACAACACTTAAAAACTCACCTCGGGCAAAAACTAACTCCTTATAACTAGTTTTGCCTAAATCGAGCCCTTAAGTGGGTATTTTAGCTCCAAAGTGACTCTAGAAAAGTTGTTGTGATCCAAAATAAGTATTTTAACATATAATACACTAATACAATTCGTAGGGACGCATTTTGACCTCCAACCACACTAAAAAACTCACCTCGCGCAAAAACTAAGTCCTTGTAACTAGTTTTGCCTAAATCGAGCTTTTAAACGGGTTTTTTTGGCTCCGAAATGACTCTAGCAAACTTATTTTGATCCTAAATGAATGTTTGAACAAATAATATATTATAATAAGTCTTAGACACTCGTTCAGATCTCCAACCAGCCTTATAAGGTCACTTCGCGCAAAAACTAAGTCTTTGTAACTAGTTTTGTCTAACTCGAGCCTTTAGATGGGTTTTTTGGCTCCGAAGTGAATCTAGCGAAGTTGTTTAGGTACCAAATGTGTAATTTAATATAATATATTATAATAAGTCTTATGGACTCATTTTGAGCTCCAACAACACTTAAAAACTCACCTCGCGCAAAAACTATATCCTTATAACTAGTTTTCCAAAATCGAGCCCTAAAATAGGTTTTTTTGGCTCGGAAGTGACTCTAGCAAACTTATTTTGATCCTAAATGAGTATTTAAACAAATATTATATTATAATAAATCTTAGAGACTCGTTTGGAGCTCCAACAAGCCTTATAAGGTCACTTTGCGCAAAAACTAAGTCTTTGTAAATAGTTTTGTCTAAATCGATCCTTTAGATGGGTTTTTTGGCTCCGAAGTGAATCTAGCGAAGTTGTTTAGGTCCCAAATGTATAATTTAATATAATATATTATAATAAGTCTTATGGACTCATTTTGAGCTACAACAACACTTAAAAACTCACCTCGCGCAAAAACCAAGTCCTTATAACTAGTTTGCGTAAGACGAGCACTAAAATGGGTATTTTGGCTCCGAAGTGACTCTAGCAAAGTTGTTGTGATCCTAAATCAGTAACATATAATACATTAATATAATTCGTAGGGACTCATTTTGAGCTCCAACAAAACTTAAAAACTCACCTCGCGCAAAAACGAAGTCCTTATAACTAGTTTTGCCTAAATCGAGCCCTTAAGTGGGTATTTTGGCTCCAAAGTGACTCTAGAAAAGTTGTTGTGATCCCAAATAAGTATTTCAACATATTATACATTAATATAATACATAGGGACTCATTTTGACCTCCAACCACACTAAAAAACTCACCTCGCACAAAAACTAAGTCCTTCTAACTAGTTTTGCCTAAATCGAGCTTTTAAACGGGTTTTTTTGGCTCCGAAATGACTCTAGCAAACTTATTTTGATCCTAAATGAATGTTTGACCAAATAATATATTATAATACGTCGTAGAAACTCGTTTGGAGCTCCAACAAGCCTTATAAGGTCACTTCGCGCAAAAACTAAGTCTTTGTAACTAGTTTTGTCTAAATCGAGCCTTTAGATGGGTTTTTTGGCTCCGAAGTGAATCTAGCGAAGTTGTTTAGGTCCCAAATGTGTAATTTAATATAATATAATATAATAAGTCTTATGGACTCATTTTGAGCTCCAACAACACTTAAAAACTCACCTCGCGCAAAAACTAAATCCTTATAACTAGTTTTCCAAAATCGAGCCCTAAAATAGGTTTTTTTGGCTCGGAAGTGACTCTAGCAAACTTATTTTGATCCTAAATGAGTATTTGAACAAATATTATATTATAATAAATCTTAGAGACTCGTTTGGAGCTCCAACAAGCCTTATAAGGTCACTTTGCGCAAAAACTAAGTCTTTGAAAATAGTTTTGTCTAAATCGATCCTTTAGATGGGTTTTTTTGGCTCCGAAGTGAATCTAGCGAAGTTGTTTAGGTCCCAAATGTATATTTAATATAATATATTATAATAAGTCTTATGGACTCATTTTGAGCTCCAACAACACTTAAAAACTCACCTCGCGCAAAAACCAAGTCCTTATAACTAGTTTGCGTAAGTCGAGCACTAAAATGGGTATTTTGGCTCCGAAGTGACTCTAGCAAAGTTGTTGTGATCCTAAATCAGTAACATATAATACATTAATATAATTCGTAGGGACTCATTTTGAGCTCCAACAAAACTTAAAAACTCACCTCGCGCAAAAACTAAGTCCTTATAACTAGTTTTGCCTAAATCGAGCCCTTAAGTGGGTATTTTGGCTCCAAAGTGATTCTAGAAAAGTTGTTGTGATCCCAAATAAGTATTTCAACATATTATACATTAATATAATACATAGGGACTCATTTTGACCTCCAACCACACTAAAAAACTCACCTCGCGCAAAAACTAAGTCCTTCTAACTAGTTTTGCCTAAATCGAGCTTTTAAACGGGTTTTTTTTGGCTCCGAAATGACTCTAGCAAACTTATTTTGATCCTAAATGAATGTTTGAACAAATAATATATTATAATACGTCGTAGAAACTCGTTTGGAGCTCCAACAAGCCTTATAAGGTCACTTCGCGCAAAAACTAAGTCTTTGTAACTAGTGTTGTCTAAATCGAGCCTTTAGATGGGTTTTTTGGCTCCGAAGTGAATCTAGCGAAGTTGTTTAGGTCCCAAATGTGTAATTTAATATAATATATTATAATAAGTCTTACGGACTCATTTTGAGCTCCAACAACACTTAAAAACTCACCTCGCGCAAAAACTAAATCCTTATAACTAGTTTTCCAAAATCGAGCCCTAAAATAGGTTTTTTTTGGCTCGGAAGTGACTCTAGCAAACTTATTTTGATCCTAAATGAGTATTTGAACAAATATTATATTATAATAAATCTTAGAGACTCGTTTGGAGCTCCAACAAGCCTTATAAGGTCACTTTGCGCAAAAACTAAGTCTTTGTAAATAGTTTTGTCTAAATCGATCCTTTAGATGGGTTTTTTGGCTCCGAAGTGAATCTAGCGAAGTTGTTTAGGTCCCAAATGTATAATTTAATATAATATATTATAATAAGTCTTATGGACTCATTTTGAGCTCCAACAACACTTAAAAACTCACCTCGCGCAAAAACCAAGTCCTTATAACTAGTTTGCGTAAGTCGAGCACTAAAATGGGTATTTTGGCTCGAAGTGACTCTAGCAAAGTTGTTGTGATCCTAAATCAGTAACATATAATACATTAATATAATTCGTAGGGACTCATTTTGAGCTCCAACAAAACTTAAAAACTCACCTCGCGCAAAAACTAAGTCCTTATAACTAGTTTGCCTAAATCGAGCCCTTAAGTGGGTATTTTGGCTCCAAAGTGACTCTAGAAAAGTTGTTTGTGATCCCAAATAAGTATTTCAACATATTATACATTAATATAATACATAGGGACTCATTTTGACCTCCAACCACACTAAAAAACTCACCTCGCGCAAAAACTAAGTCCTTCTAACTAGTTTTGCCTAAATCGAGCTTTTAAACGGGTTTTTTTGGCTCCGAAATGACTCTAGCAAACTTATTTTGATCCTAAATGAATGTTTGAACAAATAATATATTATAATACGTCGTAGAAACTCGTTTGGAGCTCCAACAAGCCTTATAAGGTCACTTCGCGCAAAAACTAAGTCTTTGTAACTAGTGTTGTCTAAATCGAGCCTTTAGATGGGTTTTTTGGCTCCGAAGTGAATCTAGCGAAGTTGTTTACGTCCCAAATGTGTAATTTAATATAATATATTATAATAAGTCTTACGGACTCATTTTGAGCTCCAACAACACTTAAAAACTCACCTCGCGCAAAAACTAAATCCTTATAACTAGTTTTCCAAAATCGAGCCCTAAATAGGTTTTTTTTGGCTCGGAAGTGACTCTAGCAAACTTATTTTGATCCTAAATGAGTATTTGAACAAATATTATATTATAATAAATCTTAGAGACTCGTTTGGAGCTCCAACAAGACTTATAAGGTCACTTTGCGCAAAAACTAAGTCTTTGTAAATAGTTTTGTCTAAATCGATCCTTTAGATGGGTTTTTTGGCTCCGAAGTGAATCTAGCGAAGTTGTTTAGGTCCCAAATGTATAATTTAATATAATATATTATAATAAGTCTTATGGACTCATTTTGAGCTCCAACAACACTTAAAAACTAACCTCGCGCAAAAACCAAGTCCTTATAACTAGTTTGCGTAAGCCGAGCACTAAAATGGGTATTTTGGCTCCGAAGTGACTCTAGCAAAGTTGTTGTGATCCTAAATCAGTAACATATAATACATTAATATAATTCGTAGGGACTCATTTTGAGCTCCAACAAAACTTAAAAACTCACCTCGCGCAAAAACTAAGTCCTTATAACTAGTTTTGCCTAAATCGAGCCCTTAAGTGGGTATTTTGGCTCCAAAGTGACTCTAGAAAAGTTGTTGTGATCCCAAATAAGTATTTCAACATATTATACATTAATATAATACATAGGGACTCATTTTGACCTCCAACCACACTAAAAAACTCACCTCGCGCAAAAACTAAGTCCTTCTAACTAGTTTTGCCTAAATCGAGCTTTTAAACGGGTTTTTTTGGCTCCGAAATGACTCTAGCAAACTTATTTTGATCCTAAATGAATGTTTGAACAAATAATATATTATAATACGTCGTAGAAACTCGTTTGGAGCTCCAACAAGCCTTATAAGGTCACTTCGCGCAAAAACTAAGTCTTTGTAACTAGTGTTGTCTAAATCGAGCCTTTAGATGGGTTTTTTGGCTCCGAAGTGAATCTTGCGAAGTTGTTTAGGTCCCAAATGTGTAATTTAATATAATATAATATAATAAGTCTTATGGACTCATTTTGAGCTCCAACAACACTTAAAAACTCACCTCGCGCAAAAACTAAATCCTTATAACTAGTTTTCCAAAATCGAGCCCTAAAATAGGTTTTTTTTGGCTCGGAAGTGACTCTAGCAAACTTATTTTGATCCTAAATGAGTATTTGAACAAATATTATATTATAATAAATCTTAGAGACTCGTTTGGAGCTCCAACAAGCCTTATAAGGTCACTTTGCGCAAAAACTAAGTCTTTGTAAATAGTTTTGTCTAAATCGATCCTTTAGATGGGTTTTTTGGCTCCGAAGTGAATCTAGCGAAGTTGTTTAGGTCCCAAATGTATAATTTAATATAATATATTATAATAAGTCTTATGGACTCATTTTGAGCTCCAACAACACTTAAAAACTCACCTCGCGCAAAAACCAAGTCCTTATAACTAGTTTGCGTAAGTCGAGCACTAAAATGGGTATTTTGGCTCCGAAGTGACTCTAGCAAAGTTGTTGTGATCCTAAATCAGTAACATATAATACATTAATATAATTCGTAGGGACTCATTTTGAGCTCCAACAAAACTTAAAAACTCACCTCGCGCAAAAACTAAGTCCTTATAACTAGTTTTGCCTAAATCGAGCCCTTTAAGTGGGTATTTTGGCTCCAAAGTGACTCTAGAAAAGTTGTTGTGATCCCAAATAAGTATTTCAACATATTATACATTAATATAATACATAGGGACTCATTTTGACCTCCAACCACACTAAAAAACTCACCTCGCGCAAAAACTAAGTCCTTCTAACTAGTTTTGCCTAAATCGAGCTTTTAAACGGGTTTTTTTGGCTCCGAAATGAATCTAGCAAACTTATTTTGATCCTAAATGAATGTTTGAACAAATAATATATTATAATACGTCGTAGAAACTCGTTTGGAGCTCCAACAAGCCTTATAAGGTCACTTCGCGCAAAAACTAAGTCTTTGTAACTAGTGTTGTCTAAATCGAGCCTTTAGATGGGTTTTTTGGCTCCGAAGTGAATCTAGCGAAGTTGTTTAGGTCCCAAATGTGTAATTTAATATAATATATTATAATAAGTCTTACGGACTCATTTTGAGCTCCAACAACACTTAAAAACTCACCTCGCGCAAAAACTAAATCCTTATAACTAGTTTTCCAAAATCGAGCCCTAAAATAGGTTTTTTTTGGCTCGGAAGTGACTCTAGCAAACTTATTTTGATCCTAAATGAGTATTTGAACAAATATTATATTATAATAAATCTTAGAGACTCGTTTGGAGCTCCAACAAGACTTATAAGGTCACTTTGCGCAAAAACTAAGTCTTTGTAAATAGTTTTGTCTAAATCGATCCTTTAGATGGGTTTTTTGGCTCCGAAGTGAATCTAGCGAAGTTGTTTAGGTCCCAAATGTATAATTTAATATAATATATTATAATAAGTCTTATGGACTCATTTTGAGCTCCAACAACACTTAAAAACTAACCTCGCGCAAAAACCAAGTCCTTATAACTAGTTTGCGTAAGCCGAGCACTAAAATGGGTATTTTGGCTCCGAAGTGACTCTAGCAAAGTTGTTGTGATCCTAAATCAGTAACATATAATACATTTAATATAATTCGTAGGGACTCATTTTGAGCTCCAACAAAACTTAAAAACTCACCTCGCGCAAAAAACTAAGTCCTTATAACTAGTTTTGCCTAAATCGAGCCCTTAAGTGGGTATTTTGGCTCCAAAGTGACTCTAGAAAAGTTGTTGTGATCCCAAATAAGTATTTCAACATATTATACATTAATATAATACATAGGGACTCATTTTGACCTCCAACCACACTAAAAAACTCACCTCGCGCAAAAACTAAGTCCTTCTAACTAGTTTTGCCTAAATCGTGCTTTTTTAACGGGTTTTTTTTGGCTCCGAAATGACTCTAGCAAACTTATTTTGATCCTAAATGAATGTTTGAACAAATATATATTATAATACGTCGTAGAAACTCGTTTGGAGCTCCAACAAGCCTTATAAGGTCACTTCGCGCAAAAACTAAGTCTTTGTAACTAGTGTTGTCTAAATCGAGCCTTTAGATGGGTTTTTTGGCTCCGAAGTGAATCTAGCGAAGTTGTTTAGGTCCCAAATGTGTAATTTAATATAATATATTATAATAAGTCTTACGGACTCATTTTGAGCTCCAACAACACTTAAAAACTCACCTCGCGCAAAAACTAAATCCTTATAACTAGTTTTCCAAAATCGAGCCCTAAAATAGGTTTTTTTGGCTCGGAAGTGACTCTAGCAAACTTATTTGATCCTAAATGAGTATTTGAACAAATATTATATTATAATAAATCTTAGAGACTCGTTTGGAGCTCCAACAAGACTTATAAGGTCACTTTGCGCAAAAAACTAAGTCTTTGTAAATAGTTTTGTCTAAATCGATCCTTTAGATGGGTTTTTTGGCTCCGAAGTGAATCTAGCGAAGTTGTTTAGGTCCCAAATGTATAATTTAATATAATATATTATAATAAGTCTTATGGACTCATTTTGAGCTCCAACAACACTTAAAAACTAACCTCGCGCAAAAACCAAGTCCTTATAACTAGTTTGCGTAAGCCGAGCACTAAAATGGGTATTTTGGCTCCGAAGTGACTCTAGCAAAGTTGTTGTGATCCTAAATCAGTAACATATAATACATTAATATAATTCGTAGGGACTCATTTTGAGCTCCAACAAAACTTAAAAACTCACCTCGCGCAAAAACTAAGTCCTTATAACTAGTTTTGCCTAAATCGAGCCCTTAAGTGGGTATTTTGGCTCCAAAGTGACTCTAGAAAAGTTGTTGTGATCCCAAATAAGTATTTCAACATATTATACATTAATATAATACATAGGGACTCATTTTGACCTCCAACCACACTAAAAAACTCACCTCGCGCAAAAACTAAGTCCTTCTAACTAGTTTTGCCTAAATCGAGATTTTAAACGGGTTTTTTTGGCTCCGAAATGACTCTAGCAAACTTATTTTGATCCTAAATGAATGTTTGAACAAATAATATATTATAATACGTCGTAGAAACTAGTTTGGAGCTCCGACAAGCCTTATAATCTCACTTCGCGCAAAAACTAAGTCTTTGTAACTAGTGTTGTCTAAATCGAGCCTTTAGATGGGTTTTTTGGCTCCGAAGTGAATCTAGCGAAGTTGTTTAGGTCCCAAATGTGTAATTTAATATAATATATTATAATAAGTCTTACGGACTCATTTTGAGCTCCAACAACACTTAAAAACTCACCTCGCGCAAAAACTAAATCCTTATAACTACTTTTCCAAAATCGAGCACTAAAATAGGTTTTTTTGGCTCGGAAGTGACTCTAGCAAACTTATTTTGATCCTAAATGAGTATTTGAACAAATATTATATTATAATAAATCTTAGAGACTCGTTTGGAGCTCCAACAAGCCTTATAAGGTCACTTTGCGCAAAAACTAAGTCTTTGTAAATAGTTTTGTCTAAATCGATCCTTTAGATGGGTTTTTTGGCTCCGAAGTGAATCTAGCGAAGTTGTTTAGGTCCCAAATGTATAATTTAATATAATATATTATAATAAGTCTTATGGACTCATTTTGAGCTCCAACAACACTTAAAAACTCACCTCGCGCAAAAACCAAGTCCTTATAACTAGTTTGCGTAAGTCAAGCACTAAAATGGGTATTTTGGCTCCGAAGTGACTGTAGCAAAGTTGTTGTGATCCTAAATCAGTAACATATAATACATTAATATAATTCGTAGGGACTCATTTTGAGCTCCAACAACACTTAAAAACTCACCTCGCGCAAAAAGCAAGTCCTTATAACTAGTTTGCGTAAGTCGAGCACTAAAATGGGTATTTTGGCTCCGAAGTGACTCTAGCAAAGTTGTTGTGATCCTAAATCAGTAACATATAATACATTAATATAATTCGTAGGGACTCATTTTGAGCTCCAACAACTCTTAAAAACTTACCTCGCGCAAAAACTAAGTCCTTATAACTAGTTTTGCCTAAATCGAGCCCTTAAGTGGGTATTTTGGCTCCAAAGTGACTCTAGTAAAGTTGTTGTGATCCCAAATAAGTATTTCAACATATTATACATTAATATAATTCATAGGGACTCATTTTGACCTCCAACCACACTAAAAAACTCACCTCGCGCAAAAACTAAGTCCTTCTAACTAGTTTTGCCTAAATCGAGCTTTTAAACGGGTTTTTTTGGCTCCGAAATGACTCTAGCAAACTTATTTTGATCCTAAATGAATGTTTGAACAAATAATAGATTATAATACGTCGTAGAAACTCGTTTGGAGCTCCAAAAAGCCTTATAATTAAGGTCACTTCGCGCAAAAACTAAGTCTTTGTAACTAGTGTTGTCTAAATCGAGCCTTTAGATGGGTTTTTTGGCTCCGAAGTGAATCTAGCGAAGTTGTTTAGGTCCCAAATGTGTAATTTAATATAATATATTATAATAAGTCTTATGGACTCATTTTGAGCTCCAACAACACTTAAAAACTCACCTCGCGCAAAAACTAAATCCTTATAACTAGTTTGCCTAAATCGCGCCCTAAAATGGGTATTTTTGCTCCGAAGTGACTCTAGCAAAGTTGTTGTGATCCAAAATCAGTGTTCGAAAATATAATACATGAATATAATTCGTAGGGACTCATTTTGAGCTCCAAAAGCACTTAAAAACTCACCTCGCGCAAAAACTAAGTCCTTGTAACTAGTTTTGCCTAAATCGAGCTTTTAAACGGGTTTTTTTTGGCTCGGAAGTGACTCTAGCAAACTTATTTTGATCCTAAATAAGTATTTGAACAAATATTATATTATAATAAGTCTTAGAGACTCGTTTGGAGCTCCAACAAGCCTTATAAGGTCACTTTGCGCAAAAACTAAATCTTTGTAAATAGTTTTACTTAAATCGAGCCTTTAGATGGGTTTTTGGCTCCGAAGTGAATCTAGCGAAGTTGTTTAGGTCCCACAACACCTAAAAACTCACCTCACGCAAAAACTAAGTCCTTATAACTAGTTTGCCTAAGTCGAGCCCTAAAATGGGTATTTTGGCTCCGATGTGACTCTAGCAAAGTTGTTGTGATCCCAAATCAGTAATATATAATACATTAATATAATTCGTAGGGACTCATTTTGAGCTCCAACAACACTTAAAACTCACATCGCGCAAAAACTAATTCCTTATAACTAGTTTGCCTAAATCGAGCCCTAAAATGGGTATTTTGGTTCCGAAGTGACTCTAGCAAAGTTGTGGTGATCTTAACTCAGTTTTTAAACATATAATACATTAATATAATTCGTAGGGACTCATTTTGAGCTCCAACAACACTTAAAAACTCACCTCATGCAAAAACTAAGTCCTTAAACTAGTTTTTCCTAAATCGAGCCCTTCAGTGGGTATTTTGGCTCCGAAGTGACTCTAGAAAAGTTGTTGTGATCCCAAATAGGTATTTGAACATATAATACATTAATATAATTCGTAGGGACTCATTTTGACCTCCAACCACACTAAAAAACTCACCTCGCGCAAAAAATAGGTCCCTATAACTAGTTTTGCCTAAATCGAGCTTTTAAACGGGTTTTTTGGCTCCGAAGTGACTCTAGCAAACTTATTTTGATCCTAAATGAATGTTTGGAGAAATAATATATTATAATAAGTCTTAGACACTCGTTTGGAGCTCCAACAAGTCTTATAATGTCACTTCGCGTAAAAACTAAGTCTTTGTAACTAATTTTGTCTAAATCGAGCCTTTATATGGGTTTTTTGGCTCCGAAGTGAATCTAGCGAAGGTGTTGACGTCCCAAATGTGTAATTTAACATAATATATTATAATAAGTCTTAGGGACTCATTTTGAGCTCCAACAACACTTAAAAACTCACCTCGCGCAAAAACTAAATCCTTATAACTAGTTTGCCTAAATCGAGCCCTAAATTAGGTATTTTTGCTCCGAAGTGACTCTAGCAAAGTTGTTGTGATCCAAAATCAGTATTCGAACATATAATACATTAATATAATTCGTAGGGACTCATTTTGAGATCCAAAAACACTAAAAAACTCACCTCGCGCAAAAACTAAGTCCTTGTACCTAGTTTTGCCTAAATCGAGCTTTTAAACGGGTTTTTTTAGCTCCGAAGTGACTCTAGCGAACTTATTTTGATCCTAAATGAGTATTTGAACAAATATTATATTATAATAAGTCTTAAAGACTTGTTTAGAGCTCCAACAAGCCTTATAAGTCACTTTGCGCAAAAACTAAGTCTCTGTAACTAGTTTTGCCTAAATCGAGCCTTTAGATGGGTTTTTTGGCTCCAAAGTGAATCTAGCGAAGTTGTTTAGGTCCCAAATGTGTAATTTAATATAATATATTATAATAAGTCTTGGGGACTCGTTTTCAGCTCCAACAACACTTAAAAACTCACCTCGCGCAAAAACCAAGTCCTTATAACTAGTTTGCCTAAGTCGAGCCCTAAAATGGGTATTTTGGCTCCGAAGTGACTCTAGCAAAGTTGTTGTGATCCCAAATCAGTAACATATAATACATTAATATAATTCGTAGGGACTCATTTTGAGCTCCAACAACACTTAAAACCTCACATCGCACAAAAACTAAGTCCTTATAACAAGTTTGCCTAAATCGAGCCCTAAAATGGGTATTTTGGCTCCCGAAGTGACTCTAGCAAAGTTGTGGTGATCCTAAATCAGTATTTAAACATATAATACGTTAATATAATTCGTAGGGACTCATTTTGAGCTCCAACAACACTTAAAAACTCACCTCGTGCAAAAACTAAGTCCTTAAACTAGTTTTTCCTAAATCGAGCCCTTCAGTGGGTATTTTGGCTCCGAAGTGACTATAGAAAAGTTGTTGTGATCCCAAATAGGTATTTGAACATATAATACATTAATATAATTCGTAGGGACTCATTTTGACCTCCAACCACACTAAAAAACTCACCTCGCGCAAAAAATAGGTCCCTATAACTAGTTTTGCCTAAATCGAGCTTTTAAACGGGTTTTTTGGCTCCGAAGTGACTCTAGCAAACTTATTTTGATCCTAAATGAATGTTTGGAGAAATAATATATTATAATAAGTCTTAGACACTCGTTTGGAGCTCCAACAAGTCTTATAATGTCACTTCGCGTAAAAAACTAAGTCTTTGTAACTAATTTTGTCTAAATCGAGCCTTTATATGGGTTTTTTGGCTCCGAAGTGAATCTAGCGAAGGTGTTGACGTCCCAAATGTGTAATTTAACATAATATATTATAATAAGTCTTAGGGACTCATTTTGAGCTCCAACAACACTTAAAAACTCACCTCGCGCAAAAACTAAATCCTTATAACTAGTTTGCCTAAATCGAGCCCTAAATTAGGTATTTTTGCTCCGAAGTGACTCTAGCAAAGTTGTTGTGATCCAAAATCAGTATTCGAACATATAATACATTAATATAATTCGTAGGGACTCATTTTGAGCTCCAAAAACACTAAAAAACTCACCTCGCGCAAAAACTAAGTCCTTGTACCTAGTTTTGCCTAAATCGAGCTTTTAAACGGGTTTTTTTAGCTCCGAAGTGACTCTAGCGAACTTATTTTGATCCTAAATGAGTATTTGAACAAATATTATATTATAATAAGTCTTAAAGACTTGTTTAGAGCTCCAACAAGCCTTATAAGTCACTTTGCGCAAAAACTAAGTCTCTGTAACTAGTTTTGCCTAAATCGAGCCTTTAGATGGGTTTTTTGGCTCCAAAGTGAATCTAGCGAAGTTGTTTAGGTCCCAAATGTGTAATTTAATATAATATATTATAATAAGTCTTGGGACTCGTTTTCAGCTCCAACAACACTTAAAAACTCACCTCGCGCAAAAAACCAAGTCCTTATAACTAGTTTGCCTAAGTCGAGCCCTAAAATGGGTATTTTGGCTCCGAAGTGACTCTAGCAAAGTTGTTGTGATCCCAAATCAGTAACATATAATACATTAATATAATTCGTAGGGACTCATTTTGAGCTCCAACAACACTTAAAACCTCACATCGCACAAAAACTAAGTCCTTATAACAAGTTTGCCTAAATCGAGCCCTAAAATGGGTATTTTGGCTCCCGAAGTGACTCTAGCAAAGTTGTGGTGATCCTAAATCAGTATTTAAACATATAATACGTTAATATAATTCGTAGGGACTCATTTTGAACTCCAACAACACTTAAAAACTCACCTCGTGCAAAAACTAAGTCCTTAAACTAGTTTTTCCTAAATCGAGCCCTTCAGTGGGTATTTTGGCTCCGAAGTGACTCTAGAAAAGTTGTTGTGATCCCAAATAGGTATTTGAACATGTAATACATTAATATAATTCGTAGGGACTCATTTTGACCTCCAACCACACTAAAAAACTCACCTCGCGTAAAAACTAAGTCCTTATAACTAGTTTTGCCTAAATGGAGCTTTTAAACGGGTTTTTTGGCTCCGAAGTGACTCTAGCAAACTTATTTTGATCCTAAATGAATGTTTGAACAAATAATATATTATAATAAGTCTTAGACACTCGTTTGGAGCTCCAACAAGTCTTATAATGTCACTTCGCGCAAAAATTAAGTCTTTGTAACTAGTTTTGTCTAAATCGAGCCTTTATATGGGTTTTTTTGGCTCCGAAGTGAATCTAGCGAAGGTGTTGAGGTCCCAAATGTGTAATTTAACATAATATATTATAATAAGTCTTAGGGACTCATTTTGAACTCCAACAACACTTAAAAACTCACCTCGCGCAAAAAACTAAATCCTTATAACTAGTTTGCCTAAATCGAGCCCTAAATTAGGTATTTTTGCTCCGAAGTGACTCTAGCAAAGTTGTTGTGATCCCAAATCAGTATTCGAACATAGAATACATTAATCTAATTCGTAGGGACTCATTTTGAGCTCCAAAAACACTTAAAAACTCACCTCGCGCAAAAACTAAGTCCTTGTACCTAGTTTTGCCTAAATCGAGCTTTTAAACGGGTTTTTTTAGCTCCGAAGTGACTCTAGCGAACTTATTTTGATCCTAAATCAGTATTTGAACAAATATTTTATTATAATAAGTCTTAAAGACTTGTTTGGAGCTCCAACAAGCCTTATAAGTCACTTTGCGCAAAAACTAAGTCTTTGTAACTAGTTTTGCCTAAATCGAGCCTTTAGATGGGTTTTTTGGCTCCAAAGTGAACCTAGCGAAGTTGTTTAGGTCCCAAATGTGTAAATTAATATAATATATTATAATAAGTCTTGGAGACTCGTTTTCAGCTCCAACAACACTTAAAAACTCACCTCGCGCAAAAACCAAGTCCTTATAACTAGTTTGCCTAAGTCGAGCCCTAAAATGGGTATTTTGGCTCCGAAGTGACTCTAGCAAAGTTGTTGTGATCCCAAATCAGTAACATATAATACATTAATATAATTCGTAGGGACTCATTTTGAGCTCCAACAACACTTAAAAACTCACATCGCGCAAAAACTATGTCCTTATAACAAGTTTGCCTAAATCGAGCCCTAAAATGGGTATTTTGGCTCCCGAAGTGACTCTAGCAAAGTTGTGGTGATCCTAAATCAGTATTTAAACATATAATACGTTAATATAATTCATAGGGACTCATTTTGAGCTCCAACAACACTTAAAAACTCACCTCGTGCAAAAACTAAGTCCTTACACTAGTTTTTCCTAAATCGAGCCCTTCAGTGGGTATTTTGGCTCCGAAGTGACTCTAGAAAAGTTATTGTGATCCCAAATAGGTATTTGAACATGTAATACATTAATATAATTCGTAGGGACTCATTTTGACCTCCAACCACACTAAAAAACTCACCTCGCGCAAAAACTAAGTCCTTATAACTAGTTTTGCCTAAATCGAGCTTTTGAACGGGTTTTTTGGCTCCGAAGTGACTCTAGCAAACTTATTTTGATCCTAAATGAATGTTTGAACAAATAATATATTATAATAAGTCTTAGACACTCATTTGGAGCTCCAACAAGTCTTATAATGTCACTTCGCACAAAAATTAAGTCTTTGTAACTAGTTTTGTCTAAATCGAGCCTTTATATGGGTTTTTTTGGCTCCGAAGTGAATCTAGCGAAGGTGTTGAGGTCCCAAATGTGTAATTTAACATAATATATTATAATAAGTCTTAGGGACTCATTTTGAGCTCCAACAACACTTAAAAACTCACCTCGCGCAAAAACTAAATCCTTATAACTAGTTTGCCTAAATCGAGCCCTAAATTAGGTATTTTTGCTCCGAAGTGACTCTAGCAAAGTTGTTGTGATCCCAAATCAGTATTCGAACATATAATACATTAATCTAATTCGTAGGGACTCATTTTGAGCTCCAAAAACACTTAAAAACTCACCTCGCGCAAAAACTAAGTCCTTGTACCTAGTTTTGCCTAAATCGAGCTTTTAAACGGGTTTTTTTAGCTCCGAAGTGACTCTAGCGAACTTATTTTGATCCTAAATCAGTATTTGAACAAATATTATAATATAATAAGTCTTAAAGACTTGTTTGGAGCTCCAACAAGCCTTATAAGTCACTTTGCGCAAAAACTAAGTCTTTGTAACTAGTTTTGCCTAAATCGAGCCTTTAGATGGGTTTTTTGGCTCCAAAGTGAATCTAGCGAAGTTGTTTAGGTCCCAAATGTGTAATTTAATATAATATATTATAATAAGTCTTGGGGACTCGTTTTCAGCTCCAACAACACTTAAAAACTCACCTCGCGCAAAAACCAAGTCCTTATAACTAGTTTGCCTAAGTCGAGCCCTAAAATGGGTATTTTGGCTCCGAAGTGACTCTAGCAAAGTTGATGTGATCCCAAATCAGTAACATATAATACATTAATATAATTCGTAGGGACTCATTTTGAGCTCCAACAACACTTAAAAACTCACATCGCACAAAAACTATGTCCTTATAACAAGTTTGCCTAAATCGAGCCCTAAAATGGGTATTTTGGCTCCCGAAGTGACTCTAGCAAAGTTGTGGTGATCCTAAATCAGTATTTAAACATATAATACGTTAATATAATTCGTAGGGACTCATTTTGAGCTCCAACAACACTTAAAAACTCACCTCGTGCAAAAACTAAGTTCTTAAACTAGTTTTTCCTAAATCGAGCCCTTCAGTGGGTATTTTGGCTCCGAAGTGACTCTAGAAAAGTTGTTGTGATCCCAAATAGGTATTTGAACATGTAATACATTAATATAATTCGTAGGGACTCATTTTGACCTCCAACCACACTAAAAAACTCACCTCGCGCAAAAACTAAGTCCTTATAACTAGTTTTGCCTAAATCGAGCTTTTAAACGGGTTTTTTGGCTCCGAAGTGACTCTAGCAAACTTATTTTGATCCTAAATGAATGTTTGAACAAAGAATATATTATAATAAGTCTTAGACACTCGTTTGGAGCTCCAACAAGTCTTATAATGTCACTTCGCACAAAAATTAAGTCTTTGTAACTAGTTTTGTCTAAATCGAGCCTTTATATGGGTTTTTTTGGCTCCGAAGTGAATCTAGCGAAGGTGTTGAGGTCCCAAATGTGTAATTTAACATAATATATTATAATAAGTCTTAGGGACTCATTTTGAGCTCCAACAACACTTAAAAACTCACCTCGCGCAAAAACTAAATCCTTATAACTAGTTTGCCTAAATCGAGCCCTAAATTAGGTATTTTTGCTCCGAAGTGACTCTAGCAAAGTTGTTGTGATCCCAAATCAGTATTCGAACATATAATACATTAATATAATTCGTAAGGGCTCATTTTGAGCTCCAAAAACACTTAAAAACTCACCTCGCGCAAAAACTAAGTCCTTGTACCTAGTTTTGCCTAAATCGAGCTTTTAAACGGGTTTTTTAAGCTCCGAAGTGACTCTAGCAAACTTATTTTGATCCTAAATGAGTATTTGAACAAATATTATATTATAATAAGTCTTAAAGATATGTTTGGTGCTCCAACAAGCCTTATAAGTCACTTTGCGCAAAAACTAAGTCTTTGTAACTAGTTTTGCCTAAATCGAGCCTTTAGATGGGTTTTTTGGCTCCGAAGTGAATCTAGCGAAGTTGTTTAGGTCCCAAATATGTAATTTAATATAATATATTATAATAAGTCTTGGGGACTCGTTTTGAGCTCCAACTACACTTAAAAACTCTCCTCGCGCAAAAACCAAGTCCTTATAACTAGTTTGCCTAAGTCGAGCCCTAAAATGGGTATTTTGGCTCCGAAGTGACTCTAGCAAAGTTGTTGTGATCCCAAATCAGTAACATATAATACATTAATGTAATTCCTAGGGACTCATTTTGAGCTCCAACAACACTTAAAAACTCACCTCGCGCAAAAACTAAGTCCTTATAACTAGTTTTGCCTAAATCGAGCCCTTAAGTGGGTATTTTGGCTCCAAAGTGACTCTAGAAAAGTTGTTGTGATCCCAAATAAGTATTTCAACATATTATACATTAATATAATTCATAGGGACTCATTTTGACCTCCAACCACACTAAAAAACTCACCTCGCGTAAAAACTAAGTCCTTATAACTAGTTTTGCCTAAATGGAGCTTTTAAACGGGTTTTTTGGCTCCGAAGTGACTCTAGCAAACTTATTTTGATCCTAAATGAATGTTTGAACAAATAATATATTATAATAAGTCTTAGACACTCGTTTGGAGCTCCAACAAGTCTTATAATGTCACTTCGCGCAAAAATTAAGTCTTTGTAACTAGTTTTGTCTAAATCGAGCCTTTATATGGGTTTTTTTGGCTCCGAAGTGAATCTAGCGAAGGTGTTGAGGTCCCAAATGTGTAATTTAACATAATATATTATAATAAGTCTTAGGGACTCATTTTGAACTCCAACAACACTTAAAAACTCACCTCGCGCAAAAACTAAATCCTTATAACTAGTTTGCCTAAATCGAGCCCTAAATTAGGTATTTTTGCTCCGAAGTGACTCTAGCAAAGTTGTTGTGATCCCAAATCAGTATTCAAACATAGAATACATTAATCTAATTCGTAGGGACTCATTTTGAGCTCCAAAAACACTTAAAAACTCACCTCGCGCAAAAACTAAGTCCTTGTACCTAGTTTTGCCTAAATCGAGCTTTTAAACGGGTTTTTTTAGCTCCGAAGTGACTCTAGCGAACTTATTTTGATCCTAAATCAGTATTTGAACAAATATTATATTATAATAAGTCTTAAAGACTTGTTTGGAGCTCCAACAAGCCTTATAAGTCACTTTGCGCAAAAACTAAGTCTTTGTAACTAGTTTTGCCTAAATCGAGCCTTTAGATGGGTTTTTTGGCTCCAAAGTGAATCTAGCGAACTTGTTTAGGTCCCAAATGTGTAATTTAATATAATATATTATAATAAGTCTTGGAGACTCGTTTTCAGCTCCAACAACACTTAAAAACTCACCTCGCGCAAAAACCAAGTCCTTATAACTAGTTTGCCTAAGTCGAGCCCTAAAATGGGTATTTTGGCTCCGAAGTGACTCTAGCAAAGTTGTTGTAATCCCAAATCAGTAACATATAATACATTAATATAATTCGTAGGGACTCATTTTGAGCTCCAACAACACTTAAAAACTCACATCGCGCAAAAACTATGTCCTTATAACAAGTTTGCCTAAATCGAGCCCTAAAATGGGTATTTTGGCTCCCGAAGTGACTCTAGCAAAGTTGTGGTGATCCTAAATCAGTATTTAAACATATAATACGTTAATATAATTCATAGGGACTCATTTTGAGCTCCAACAACACTTAAAAACTCACCTCGTGCAAAAACTAAGTCCTTACACTAGTTTTTCCTAAATCGAGCCCTTCAGTGGGTATTTTGGCTCCGAAGTGACTCTAGAAAAGTTGTTGTGATCCCAAATAGGTATTTGAACATGTAATACATTAATATAATTCGTAGGGACTCATTTTGACCTCCAACCACACTAAAAAACTCACCTCGCGCAAAAACTATGTCCTTATAACTAGTTTTGCCTAAATCGAGCTTTTGAACGGGTTTTTTGGCTCCGAAGTGACTCTAGCAAACTTATTTTGATCCTAAATGAATGTTTGAACAAATAATATATTATAATAAGTCTTAGACACTCGTTTGGAGCTCTAACAAGTCTTATAATGTCACTTCGCGCAAAAATTAAGTCTTTGTAACTAGTTTTGTCTAAATCGAGCCTTTATATGGGTTTTTTTGGCTCCGAAGTGAATCTAGCGAAGGTGTTGAGGTCCCAAATGTGTAATTTAACATAATATATTATAATAAGTCTTAGGGACTCATTTTGAGCTCCAACAACACTTAAAAACTCACCTCGCGCAAAAACTAAATCCTTATAACTAGTTTGCCTAAATCGAGCCCTAAATTAGGTATTTTTGCTCCGAAGTGACTCTAGCAAAGTTGTTGTGATCCCAAATCAGTATTCGAACATATAATACATTAATATAATTCGTAAGGGCTCATTTTGAGCTCCAAAAACACTTAAAAACTCACCTCGCGCAAAAACTAAGTCCTTGTACCTAGTTTTGCCTAAATCGAGCTTTTAAACGGGTTTTTTAAGCTCCGAAGTGACTCTAGCAAACTTATTTTGATCCTAAATGAGTATTTGAACAAATATTATATTATAATAAGTCTTAAAGATATGTTTGGTGCTCCAACAAGCCTTATAAGTCACTTTGCGCAAAAACTAAGTCTTTGTAACTAGTTTTGCCTAAATCGAGCCTTTAGATGGGTTTTTTGGCTCCGAAGTGAATCTAGCGAAGTTGTTTAGGTCCCAAATATGTAATTTAATATAATATATTATAATAAGTCTTGGGGACTCGTTTTGAGCTCCAACTACACTTAAAAACTCTCCTCGCGCAAAAACCAAGTCCTTATAACTAGTTTGCCTAAGTCGAGCCCTAAAATGGGTATTTTGGCTCCGAAGTGACTCTAGCAAAGTTATTGTGATCCCAAATCAGTAACATATAATACATTAATGTAATTCCTAGGGACTCATTTTGAGCTCCAACAACACTTAAAAACTCACCTCGCGCAAAAACTAAGTCCTTATAACTAGTTTTGCCTAAATCGAGCCCTTAAGTGGGTATTTTGGCTCCAAAGTGACTCTAGAAAAGTTGTTGTGATCCCAAATAAGTATTTCAACATATTATACATTAATATAATTCATAGGGACTCATTTTGACCTCCAACCACACTAAAAAACTCACCTCGCGCAAAAACTAAGTCCTTATAACTAGTTTTGCCTAAATCGAGCTTTTAAACGGGTTTTTTTGGCTCCGAAATGACTCTAGCAAACTTATTTTGATCCTAAATGAATGTTTGAACAAATAATATATTATAATAAGTCTTAGAAACTCGTTTGGAGCTCCAACAAGCCTTATAAGGTCACTTCGAGCAAAAACTAAGTCTTTGTAACTAGTGTTGTCTAAATCGAGCCTTTAGATGGGTTTTTTTGGCTCCGAAGTGAATCTAGCGAAGTTGTTTAGGTCCCAAATGTGTAATTTAATATAATATATTATAATAAGTCTTAGGGACTCGTTTTGAGCTCCAACAACACTTAAAAACTCACCTCGCGCAAAAACTAAATCCTTATAACTAGTTTGCCTAAATCGAGACCTAAAATGGGTATTTTTGCTCCGAAGTGACTCTAGCAAAGTTGTTGTGATCCCAAATCAATATTCGAACATATAATACATGAATATAATTCGTAGGGACTCATTTTGAACTCCTAAAACACTTAAAAACTCACCACGCACAAAAACTAAGTCCTTGTAACTAGTTTTGCCTAAATCGAGCTTTTAAAAGCGTTTTTGTTGGCTCGGAAGTGACTCTAGTAAACTTATTTTGATCCTAAATGAGTATTTGAACAAATATTATTTTATAATAAGTCTTAGAGACTCGTTTGGAGCTCCAACAAGCCTTATAAGGTCACTTTGCGCAGAAACTAAGTCTTTGTAATTAGTTTTGCTTAAATCGAGCCTTTAGATGGGTTTTTTGTCTCCGAAGTGAATCTAGCGAAGTTGTTTAGGTCCCTCAACACTTAAAAACTCACCTCGCGCAAAAACTAAGTCCTTATAACTTGTTTGCCTAAGTCGAGCCCTATAATGGGTATTTTGGCTCCGATGTGACTCTAGCAAAGTTATTGTGATCCCAAATCAGTAACATATAATACATTAATATAATTCATAGGGACTCATTTTGAGCTCAAACAACATTTAAAAACTCACATCGCGCAAAAACTAAGTCCTTATAACTAGTTTTGCCTAAATCGAGCCCTTAAGTGGGTATTTTGGCTCCCAAGTGACTCTAGAAAAGTTGTTGTGATCCCAAATAAGTATTTCAACATATTATACATTAATATAATCGTAGGGACTCATTTTGACCTCCAACCACACTAAAAAACTCACCTCGCGCAAAAACTAAGTCCTTATACCTAGTTATGCCTAAATCGAGCTTTTAAACGGGTTTTTTGGCTCCGAAGTGACTCTAGCAAACTTATTTTGATCCTAAATGAATGTTTGAACAAATAATATATTATAATAAGTCTTAGACACTCGTTTGGATCTCCAACAAGCCTTATAAGGTCACTTCGCGCAAAAACTAAGTCTTTGTAACTAGTTTTGTCTAAATCGAGCCTTTAGATGGGTTTTTTTTGGCTCCGAAGTGCATCTAGCGAAGTTGTTTAGGTCCCAAATGTGTAATTTAATATAATATATTATAATAAGTCTTATGGACTCATTTTGAACTCCAACAATACTTAAAAACTCACCTCGCGCAAAAACTAAATCCTTATAACTAGTTTTCCTAAATCGAGCCCTAAAATGGGTTTTTTTTTTTGGCTCGGAAGTGACTCTAGCAAACTTATTTTGATCCTAAATGAGTATTTGAACAAATATTATATTATAATAAGTCTTAGAGACTCATTTGGAGCTCCAACAAGCCTTATAAGGTCACTTTGCGCAAAAACTAAGTCTTTGTAAATAGTTTTGCTTAAATCGAGCCTTTAGATGGGTTTTTTTTGTCTCCGAAGTGAATCTAGCAAAGTTGTTTAAGTCCCACAACACTTAAAAACTCACCTCGCGCAAAAACTCAGTCCTTATAATTAGTTTGCCTAAGTCGAGCCCTATAATGGGTATTTTGGCTCCGATGTGACACTAGCAAAGTTATTGTGATCCCAAATCAGTAACATATAATACATTAATATAATTCATAGGGACTCATTTTGAGCTCAAACAACACTTAAAAACTCACATCGCGCAAAAACTAAGTCCTTATAACTAGTTTGCCTAAATCGAGCCTCAAAATGGGTATTTTGGTTCCGAAGTGACTCTAGCAAAGTTGTGGTAATCCTAAATAAGTATTTAAACATATAATGCATTAATATAATTCGTAGGGACTCATTTTGAGCTCCAACAACAGTTAAAAATTCACCTCGCGTAAAAACTAAGTCCTTATAACTAGTTTTGCCTAAATCGAGCCCTTAAGTGGGTATTTTGGCTCCCAAGTGACTCTAGAAAAGTTGTTGTGATCCCAAATAAGTATTTCAACATATTATACATTAATATAATGGTAGGGACTCATTTTGACCTCCAACCACACTAAAAAACTCACCTAGCGCAAAAACTAAGTCCTTATACCTAGTTATGCCTAAATCGAGCTTTTAAACGGGTTTTTTGGCTCCGAAGTGACTGTAGCAAACTTATTTTGATCCTAAATGAATGTTTGAACACATAATATATTATAATAAGTCTTAGACACTCGTTTGGATCTCCAACAAGCCTTATAAGGTCACTTCGCGCAAAAACTAAGTCTTTGTAACTAGTTTTGTCTAAATCGAGCCTTTAGATGGGTTTTTTGGCTCCGAAGTGAATCTAGCGAAGTTGTTTAGGTCCCAAATCTGTAATTTAATATAATATATTATAATAAGTCTTATGGACTCATTTTGAGCTCCAACAACACTTAAAAACTCACCTCGCGCAAAAACTAAATCCTTATAACTAGTTTTCCTAAATCGAGCCCTAAAATGGGTTTTTTTTGGCTCGGAAGTGACTCTAGCAAACTTATTTTGATCCTAAATGAGTATTTGAACAAATATTATATTATAATCAGTCTTAGAGACTCGTTTGGAGCTCCAACAAGCCTTATAAGGTCACTTTGCGCAAAAACTAAGTCTTTGTAAATAGTTTTGCTTAAATCGAGCCTTTAGATGTTGTTTTTTGTCTCCGAAGTGAATCTAGCGAAGTTGTTTAAGTCCCACAACACTTAAAAACTCACCTCGCGCAAAAATTAAGTCCTTATAACTAGTTTGCCTAAGTCGAGCCCTATAATGGGTATTTTGGCTCCGATGTGACTCTAGCAAAGTTATTGTGATCCCAAATCAGTAACATATAATACATTAATATAATTCATAGGGACTCATTTTGAGCTCAAACAACACTTAAAAACTCACATCGCGCAAAAACTAAGTCCTTATAACTAGTTTGCCTAAATCGAGCCCCAAAATGGGTATTTTGGTTCCGAAGTGACTCTAGCAAAGTTGTGGTGATCCTAAATCAGTATTTAAACATATAATGCATTAATATAATTCGTAGGGACTCATTTTGAGCTCCAACAAGAGTTAAAAACTCACCTCGCGTAAAAACTAAGTCCTTATAACTAGTTTTGCCTAAATCGAGCCCTTAAGTGGGTATTTTGGCTCCCAAGTGACTCTAGAAAAGTTGTTGTGATCCCAAGTAAGTATTTCAACATATTATACATTAATATAATCGTAGGGACTCATTTTGACCTCCAACCACACTAAAAAACTCACCTCGCGCAAAAACTAAGTCCTTATACCTAGTTATGCCTAAATCGAGCTTTTAAACGGGTTTTTTGTCTTTGAAGTGACTCTAGCAAACTTATTTTGATCCTAAATGAATGTTTGAACACATAATATATTATAATAAGTCTTAGACACTCGTTTGGATCTCCAACAAGCCTTATAAGGTCACTTCGCGCAAAAACTAAGTCTTTGTAACTAGTTTTGTCTAAATCGAGCCTTTAGATGGGTTTTTTGGCTCCGAAGTGAATCTAGCGAAGTTGTTTAGGTCCCAAATGTGTAATTTAATATAATATATTATAATAAGTCTTATGGACTCATTTTGAGCTCCAACAACACTTAAAAACTCACCTCGCGTAAAAACTAAATCCTTATAACTAGTTTTCCTAAATCGAGCCCTAAAATGGGTTTTTTTTGGCTCGAAAGTGACTCTAGCAAACTTATTTTGATCCTAAATGAGTATTTGAACAAATATTATATTATAATAAGTCTTAGAGACTCGTTTGGAGCTCCAACAAGCCTTATAAGGTCACTTTGCGCAAAAACTAAGTCTTTGTAAATAGTTTTGCTTAAATCGAGCCTTTAGATGTTGTTTTTTGTCTCCGAAGTGAATCTAGCGAAGTTGTTTAAGTCCCACAACACTTCAAAACTCACCTCGCGCAAAAACTAAGTCCTTATAACTAGTTTGCCTAAGTCGAGCCCTATAATGGGTATTTTGGCTCCGATGTGACTCTAGCAAAGTTATTGTGATCCCAAATCAGTAACATATAATACATTAATATAATTCATAGGGACTCATTTTGAGCTCAAACAACACTTAAAAACTCACATCGCGCAAAAACTAAGTCCTTATAACTAGTTTGCCTAAATCGAGCCCCAAAATGGGTATTTTGGTTCCGAAGTGACTCTAGCAAAGTTGTGGTGATCCTAAATCAGTATTTAAACATATAATGCATTAATATAATTCGTAGGGACTCATTTTGAGCTCCAACAACAGTTAAAAACTCACCTCGCGTAAAAACTAAGTCCTTATAACTAGTTTTGCCTAAATCGAGCCCTTAAGTGGGTATTTTGGCTCCCAAGTGACTCTAGAAAAGTTGTTGTGATCCCAAATAAGTATTTCAACATATTATACATTAATATAATCGTAGGGACTCATTTTGACCTCCAACCACACTAAAAAACTCACCTCGCGCAAAAACTAAGTCCTTATACCTAGTTATGCCTAAATCGAGCTTTTGAACGGGTTTTTTGTCTTTGAAGTGACTCTAGCAAACTTATTTTGATCCTAAATGAATGTTTGAAAAAATAATATATTATAATAAGTCTTAGACACTCGTTTGGATCTCCAACAAGCCTTATAAGGTCACTTCGCGCAAAAACTAAGTCTTTGTAACTAGTTTTGTCTAAATCGAGCCTTTAGATGGGTTTTTTTGGCTCTGAAGTGAATATAGCGAAGTTGTTTAGGTCTCAAATGTGTAATTTAATATAATATATTATAATAAGTCTTATGGACTCAATTTGAGCTCCAACAACACTTAAAAACTCACCTCGCGCAAAAACTAAATCCTTATAACTAGTTTTCCTAAATCGAGCCCTAAAATGGGTTTTTTTTGGCTCGGAAGTGACTCTAGCAAACTTATTTTGATCCTAAATGAGTATTTGAACAAATATTATATTATAATAAGTCTTAGAGACTCGTTTGGAGCTCCAACAAGCCTTATAAGGTCACTTTGCGCAAAACCTAAGTCTTTCTAAATAGTTTTGCTTAAATCGAGCCTTTAGATGGGTTTTTTCGTCTCCGAATTGAATCTCGCGAAGTTGTTTAAGTCCCACAACACTTGAAAACTCACCTCGCGCAAAGACTAAGTCCTTATAAATAGTTTGCCTAAGTCGAGCCCTATAATGGGTATTTTGGCTCCGATGTGACTCTAGCAAAGTTATTGTGATCCCAAATCAGTAACATATAATACATTAATATAATTCATAGGGACTCATTTTGAGCTCAAACAACACTTAAAAACTCACATCGCGCAAAAACTAAGTCCTTATAACTAGTTTGCCTAAATCGAGCCCCAAAATGGGTATTTTGGTTCCGAAATGACTCTAGCAAAGTTGTGGTGACCCTAAATCAGTATTTAAACATATAATGCATTAATATAATTCGTAGGGACTCATTTTGAGCTCCAACAACAGTTAAAAACTCACCTCGCGTAAAAACTAAGTCCTTATAACTAGTTTTGCCTAAATCGAGCCCTTAAATGGGTATTTTGGCTCCCAAGTGACTCTAGAAAAGTTGTTGTGATCCCAAGTATTTCAACATATTATACATTAATATAATCGTAGCGGCTCATTTTGACCTCCAACCACACTAAAAAACTCACCTCGCGCAAAAACTAAGTCTTTATACATAGTTATGCCTAAATCGAGCTTTTAAACGGGTTTTTTTAGCTCCGAAGTGACTCTAGCAAACTTATTTTGATCCTAAATGAATGTTTGAACACATAATATATTATAATAAGTCTTAGACACTCGTTTGGATCTCCAACAAGCCTTATAAGGTCACTTCGCGCAAAAACTAATTCTTTGTAACTAGTTTTGTCTAAATCGAGCCTTTAGATGGGTTTTTTGGCTCCGAAGTGAATCTAGCGAAGTTGTTTAGGTCCCAAATGTGTAATTTAATATAATATATTATAATAAGTCTTATGGACTCATTTTGAGCTCCAACAACACTTAAAAACTCACCTCGCGCAAAAACTAAATCCTTATAACTAGTTTTCCTAAATCGAGCCCCAAAATAGGTTTTTTTTGGCTCGAAGTGACTCTAGCAAACTTATTTTGATCCTAAATGAGTATTTGAACAAATATTATATTATAATAAGTCTTAGAGACTCGTTTGGAGCTCCAACAAGCCTTATAAGGTCACTTTGCGCAAAAACTAAGTCTTTGCAAATAGTTTTGTCTAAATCGATCCTTTAGATGGGTTTTTTGGCTCCGAAGTGAATCTAGCGAAGTTGTTTAGGTCCCAAATGTGTAATTTAATATAATATATTATAATAAGTCTTATGGACTCATTTTGAGCTCCAACAACACTTAAAAACTCACCTCGCGCAAAAACTAAATCCTTATAACTAGTTTGTCTAAATCGAGCCTTAAAATGGGTATTTTTGCTCCGAAGTGACGCTAGCAAAGTTGTTGTGATCCCAAATAAGTATTCGAACATATAATACATGAATATAATTCGTAGGGACTCATTTTGAGCTCCAAAAACACTTAAAAACTCACCTCGCGCAAAAACTAACTCCTTGTAAGTAGTTTTGCCTAAATTGAGCTTTTAAACGGGTTTTTTTTTGCTCGGAAGTGACTCTAGCAAACTTATTTTGATCCTAAATGAGTATTTGAACAAATATTATATTATAATATGTCTTAGAGACTCGTTTGGAGCTCCAACAAGCCTTATAAGGTCACTTTGCACAAAAACTAAGTCTTTGTAACTAGTTTTGTCAAAACCGAGCCTTTAGATGGGTTTTTTGGCTCGGAAGTGAATCTAACGAAGTTGTTTAGGTCCCAAATGTGTAATTTGATATAATATATTATAATAAGTCTTAGGGACTCGTTTTGAGCTCCAACAACACTTAAAAACTCACCTCGCGCAAAAACTAAGTCCTTATAACTAGTTTGCCTAAGTCGAGCCCTAAAATGGGTATTTTGGCTCCGATGTGACTCCAGCAAAGTTGTTGTGATCCCAAATCAGTAATATATAATACATTAATATAATTCGTAGGGACTCATTTTGAGCTCCAACAACACTTAAAAACTCATCTCGCGCAAAAACAAAGTCCTTATAACTAGTTTGCCTAAATCGAGCCCTAAAATGGGTATTTTGGCTCCGAAGTGACTCAAGCAAAGTTGTTGTGATCCTAAATCAGTATTTAAACATATAATACATTAATATAATTCATAGGGACTCATTTTGACCTCCAACAACACTAAAAAACCCACATCGCGTAAAAACTAAGTCCTTGTAACTAGTTTTGCCTAAATCGAGCCCCTAAGTGGGTATTTTGGCTCCGAAGTGACTCTAGAAAAGTTGTTGTGATCCCAAATCAGTATTTGAACATATAATACATTAATATAATTCGTAGGGACTCATTTTGACCTCCAACAACACTAAAAAACTCACCTCGCACAGAAACTAAGTCCTTATAACTAGTTTTGCCTAAATCGAGCTTTTAAACGGGGTTTTTTGGCTCCGAAGTGACTCTAGCAAACTTATTTTGATCCTAAATGAATGTTTGAACAAATAATATATTATAATAAGTCTTAGCCACTCGTTTGGAGCTCCAACAAGCCTTATAAGGTCACTTCGCACAAAAACTAAGTCTTTGTAACTACTTTTGTCAAAATCGAGCCTTTAGATGGGTTTTTTGGCTCCGAACTGAATCTAGCGAAGGTGTTTAGGTCCCAAATGTGTAATTTAACATAATATATTATAATAAGTTTTAGGGACTCATTTTGAGCTCCAACAACACTTAAAAACTTACCTCGCGCAATAACTAAATCCTTATAACTAGTTTGCCTAAATCGAGCCCTAAAATAGGTATTTTTGCTCCGAAGTGACTCTAGCAAAGTTGTTGTGATCCCAAATCAGTATTCAAACATATAATACATTAATATAATTCGTAGGGACTCATTTTGAGCTCCAAAAACACTTAAAAACTCATCTCGCGCAAAAACTAAGTCCTTGTACCTAGTTTTGCCTAAATCGAGCTTTTAAACGGGTTTTTTTAACTCCGAAGCGGCTCTAGCAAACTTATTTTGATCCTAAATGAGTATTTGAACAAATATTATATTATAATAAGTGTTAAAAACTTATTTGGAGCTCCAACAAGCCTTATAAGTCACTTTGCGCAAAAACTAAGTCTTTGTAACTTGTTTTGCCTAAATCGAGCCTTTAGATGGGTTTTTTGGCTCCGAAGTGAATCTAGCGAAGTTGTGTAGGTCCCAAATGTGTAATTTAAGATAATATATTATAATAAGTATTAGGGACTCGTTTTGAGCTCCAACAACACTTAAAAACTCACCTCGCGCAAAAACCAAGTCCTTATAACTAGTTTGCCTAAGTCGAGCCCTAAAATGGGTATTTTGCCTCCGAAGTAACTCTAGCAAAGTTGTTGTGATCCCAAATCAGTAACATATAATACATTAATATAATTCGTAGGGACTCATTTTGAGCTCCAACAACACTTAAAAACTCACCTCGCGCAAAAACAAGTCCTTATAACTAGTTTGCCTAAATCGAGCCCTAAAATGGGTATTTTGTCTCCGAAGTGAGTCTAGCAAAGTTGTTGTGATCCTAAATCAGTATTTAAACATATAATAAATTAATATAATTCGTAGGGACTCACTTTGAGCTCCAACAACACTTAAAAACTCACCTCGCGCAAAAACTAAGTCATTATAACTAGTTTTGTCTAAATCAATCCCTTAAGTGTGTACTTTGGCACGGAAGTGACTCTAAAAAAGTTATTGTGATCCCAAATAAGTATTTGAATATATAATACATTAATATAATTCGTAGGGACTCATCTTGAGCTCCAACAACACTTAGAAGCTCACCTCGCGCCAAAACTAAGTCCTTACAACAAGTTTGCTTAAATCGATCCCTAAATTGGGTATTTTGGCTCCGAAGTGACTCTAGCAAAGTTGTTGTGATCCCAAATCAGTGTTTGAACATATAATACATTAATATAATTCGTAGGGACTCATTTTGACCTCCAACAACACTAAAATACTCACCTCGCGCAAAAACTAAGTCCTTATAACTAGTTTTGCCTAAATCGAGCTTTTAAACGGGGTTTTTTGGCTCCGAAGTGACTCTAGCAAACTTATTTTGATCCTAAATGAATGTTTGAACAAATAATATATTATAATAAGTCTTAGACACTCGTTTGGAGCTCCAGCAAGCCTTATAAGGTCACTTCGCGCAAAAACTAAGTCTTTGTAACTAGTTTTGTCTAAATCGAGGCTTTAGTTGGGTTTTTTGGCTCCGAAGTGAATCTAGCGAAGGTGTTTAGGTCCCAAATGTGTAATTTAACATACTATATTATAATAAGTCTTAGGGACTCATTTTGAGCTCCAACAACACTTAAAAACTCACCTCGCGCAAAAACTAAATCCTTATAACTAGTTTGCCTAAATCGAGCCCTAAAATAGGTATTTTTACTCCGAAGTGACTCTAGCAAAGTTGTTGCGATCCCAAATCAGTATTCAAACATATAATACATTAATATAATTCGTAGGGTCTCATTTTGCGCTCCAAAAACACTTAAAAACTCACCTCGCGCAAAAACTAAGTCCTTTACCTAGTTTTGCATAAATTGAGCTCAAAAACGGGTTTTTTTAGCTCCGAAGTGACTCTAGGAAACTTATTTTGATCCTAAATGAGTATTGGAACAAATATTATATTATAATAAGTCTTAAAGACTTGTTTGGAGCTCCAACAAGCCTTATAAGTCACTTTGCGCAAAAACTAAGTCTTTGTAACTAGTTTTGTCTAAATCGATCCTTTAGATGGGTTTTTTGGTTCCGAAGTGAATCTAGCGAAGTTGTTTAGGTCCCAAATGTGTAATTTAATATAATATATTATAATAAGTCTTAGGGACTCGTTTTGAGCTCCAACAAAACTTAAAAACTCACCTCGCGCAAAAACTAAATCCTTATAACTAGTTTGCCTAAATCGAGCCCTAAAATGGGTATTTTTGCTCCGAAGTGACTCTAGCAAAGTTGTTGTGATCCCAAATAAGTATTCGAACATATAACACATTAATCTAATTCGTAGGGACTCATTTTGAGATCCAAAAAAACTTAAAAACTCACCTCGCGCAAAAACTAAGTCCTTATAACTAGTTTGCCTAAGTCGAGCCCTAAAATGGGTATTTTGGCTCCGATGTGACTCCAGCAAAGTTGTTGTGATCCCAAATCAGTAACATATAATACATTAATATAATTCGTAGGGACTCATTATTGAGCTCCAACAACACTTAAAAACTCACCTCGCGCAAAAACAAAGTCCTTATAACTAGTTTGCCTAAATCGAGCCCTAAATGGGTATTTTGGCTCCGAAGTGACTCAAGCAAAGTTGTTGTGATCCTAAATCAGTATTTAAACATATAATACATTAATATAATTCGTAGGGACTTCTTTTGACCTCCAACAGCACTAAAAAACTTACCTCGCGCAAAAATTAAGTCCTTATAACTAGTTTTGCCTAAATCGAGCCCTTAAGTGGGTATTTTGGATCCGAAATGACTCTAGAAAAGTTGTTGTGATCCCAAATCAGTATTTGAACATATAATACATTAACAGAATTTGTAGGGACTCATTTTGACCTCCAACAACACTAAAAAACTGTTAGGCCGGAGATTCGCTTTACTTATACTAGACGTAAGAAAGGGGCTGCTGAGGTGTAATTCTCTGCATTGTAATAATGAATTAGTTATAATTGCTGAGGTGGGAGTGAGATATTGTGCTGAATAGGATGATTGGGCTGTAGGGTATTTAGGGGACACGCCTTTTGGGTGTGAGGGATCTGGAAAATTACTTGGCCGAGCATAGCTCAATTTTGGAGAGTCTCCAAGCCTCTCGAATGCTTGGTTAGACTGTTCTAGTTCATTTTCTTTCCAGATCTATATCAATACAATGCTGATGTGGTGTTGATTGCCCCTATTATTGCCGTGATTGTTTTAATTGTGCTTGTTGAGTGTTATTTTCTACTGTTATATACATACAATTGTTATTGTGGTGGTGTGTGTGTGTGTATCAAATTGGTATCAGAGCCAGGTTGAACCTGACGCATGGCTAAGAATCCGAGTGTTACTCAACGGATCGACCACATGGAGGAGGTCGTCGAGTCGATGCAGCAGGAATTTCAACGTTTCGAAGGGTCCCTGAAGGAGGAGATGGGCAGTTTGAATGCTCGTCTCGAAGGATCGCTGCGGGAGGAAATACAGAGTATGAACAAATGTTTTGAGCAGTTCCTTCGGTTTCAGGAAGATTCGTATCGCGGAGGGTCCACATCGGCCGGTAAGATGAAGGAGACCGTGATCTACAGTCCGTCGCACACCGGTGGTGCTCCGGATAACTCCGACACTTCACCCATGCCCGGAAACCGACCCAATTTTCGTTTTCGGAAATTGGATATGCCTCTATTCGACAGGACCAACCCCGACTGATGGATACTCAAGGCTGAGCGGTTCTTCCACTTTAATTGATTCTCCAATGACGAGAAGTTAGAGGCGGCAGTGATCTCGTTCGAAGGGGATGCCCTACTTTGGTATCAGTGGGAAGCTAAGAAGAGGACAATGCTGACGTGGGAGGAGATGAAGCTTCTCATTCTGAAGCAATTTCGGGCGAAACATGCCGGGTCCCTTCATGAACAATGGTTGGCCTTAGTGTAAGAAACCAAAATCCGCGACTATTATCGACGATTCATGGAACTATCGGTACCGTTGGAACAGGTCTCGGAGGAGATGGCTTTGGGTAACTTCATACATGGGCTCAAGCCCGAAGTTAGGGTGGAGTTGAGGATTCTTGAGCCAACCAATTTGGGTCGGGCCATGGATTTGGCCCAAATGATTGAAGAGAAGCTTGTAGTCTCTAAAGCCCACAGAGGGGGATTCACTCACGGTGCTGGACGGGGAAACTGGGGAGGCCGCTCGATGCCACATGGTACCGAGAACAGCCCATTTCTACTGAGCAGCGGCACGGTGGCGGTGAAATCGCTCGGCGAGGTGCGGTGACTCACGGAGTTCGAAGCCCAGAAGAAGCGAGAAAAGGGCTTATGTTATAGATGTGATGATAAGTGGGCGCCGGGTCATCGTTGCAGGAAAAAGGAGCTTAGTGTGTTGCTCACCCAGGATGACGGACAAGACGAACCGGCAGAAAAGGAGTCATCGAAGGAGGGAGAACCAGCACTAGAAGCTGCGGAGATCAACCAAGTGATTGAGGTGTCTCTCAATTCGGTTGCCGGGTTGACGACGCCGCGAACGATGAAAATGAAGGGGGTGATCGGAGGGTTAGAAGTGGTTTGCTTAATCGACCCGGGTGCCACTCACAATTTCATTTCGATGGATGTGGTGAGTAAGTTGAAGTTGCCGGTCACCATGACGGGCGCGTATGGTGTCACGATGGGCACGGGGGACTCGGTGAAGGGTGAAGGATTGTGCAGAGGCGTTGCCCTCCACCTCCAAGGAATTGACATCGTGAATGATTTCTTGCCACTCAAACTAGGGTGTTCCGACGTGATACTTGGGGTACAGTGGCTGGAGACCCTGGGAATGACTCACACTAACTGGAAAACTCAAGTAATGAAGTTCAACCTCGGATAGGAAACCATAACGTTGCGGAGGGATCCGTCGCTCGGTCGGACACTGGTTTCTCTCAAGTCTATGATGAAAACAATACGACGCGAAGGAGCGGGGGTGTTGGTCGAGTTACACAAACTGGAAGGTTTTGGGGAGGACGGAAGAGTGGTTCCACAGGCCTTGCAAGGGGTGATAGCCGAGTATGAGGAGGTGTTCCACCTGCTGACGGGGTTGCCACCGGTTCGCGGACACGAGCACGCTATCGTGCTGCAACAAGGAAGTCCACCAATCAGTGTGCGCCCTTATCGCTACCCTCATTTTCAAAAGGATGAGATCGAGAAGCTAATTCAGGAGATGCTGAACGCGGGAATTATTCAGGTAAGTGAGAGCCCTTACTCAAGCCCGATTCTCCTCGTTAAGAAGAAAGATGGGTCTTGGCGATTCTGTGTGGACTACCGCGCCTTGAATAAGGCCACGGTGCCGCATAAATACCCGATTCTGATTATTGATGAGCTGCTCGACGAGTTGTGTGGTGCCAATTATTTTTCGAAGCTTGACCTGAAGTCCGGTTATCACCAAATCCGCGTCAAGGAGGCCGACATTCCGAAGACGACTTTTCGCACACATGACGGCCATTACGAGTTTCTCGTGATGCCGTTCGGACTTACCAACGCCCCGGCGACATTCCAGTCACTAATGAACATTTTTCGGCCATATCTTTGGAAATTTGTGCTGGTCTTTTTTGACGATATTTTGGTTTATAGTCCCACTGAAGTACTACACCAGCAACATTTAACTCAAGTGCTGGAGCTGCTTCGTGTGCACAGCTTGTATGCTAATCAGCGGAAGTGTGAATTTGTCAGGGAAGAAGTTGCGTATCTCGGGTATATCATTTCGGGGAAGGGAGTGGCCGCGGACCCGGCTAAGGTGCAAGCTATGGTGGAGTGGCCGACCCCGACTACGTTGAAGCAACTACGCGGTTTGCTGGGCTTGAGAGGTTATTACCGCAAATTTGTCGCCGGGTACGCTCGGATCGCCTTGCCTCTGACCGAGCAACTAAAGAAAGACAAATTCGGGTGGAACACGGACGCAGACAAGGCATTCGCCGAGCTCAAGGATGCTATGACCAGGGTACCGGTGTTAGCACTTCCCGACTTTACTCGGAATTTTATTATTGAAACCGATGCCTCCGGTTTCGGACTTGGGGCTGTGTTGATCCAAGACCAGCGCCCCGTTGCTTTTTTCAGCCAAACCTTGGGACCCCAAGCTCGCCTCAAATCGATTTACGAAAAAGAACTCATGGCCATCGTCTTGGCGGTCGTGAAATGGAGATCGTACCTTCTCGGTAGACGATTCGTGGTCCGCACGGACCAACAGAGCTTGAAATTTTTGCTCGAGCAGAGGATGATTGGGGTTGAATACCAAAAGTGGATCACGAAACTCATGGGATACCAATTCGACATTCAATATCGCACCGGCGCCAGCAATCGTGTGGCGGATGCATTATCCCGGATTCCGGAACATGTTGAATGTGCGATCCTCGCCGTTCCACAATGGCAACACTGGGAGGTATTGAAGGTAGAGCTTGAGAACGATGAGTTTTTGCAGCGCATCCGGGACGAGATTCAATCGGGAAATCGACAACACGTGGGCTTTACGGTGGAGCAGGGATTCGTGTACTACAAAGGCCGTTTAGTGCTTCCGAAGGCCTCTAAGCTGATTTCCACCATCATCAGCGAGTTCCACAATTCTCCGATGGGAGGACACTCGGGGGAGACGAAGACTTATCAGCGCCTTGCAGCTGAGTTGTATTGGGTCGGAATACGGAAAGACGTCGCGGCATATGTGAGGGAGTGCACGGTGTGTCAACGAACAAGTACTTGGCGACAACCCCGGCTGGGCTATTGCAGCCGCTACGCTTACCCGTGCAGGTGTGGGACGAGTTGACCATGGATTTTATTGAAGGGTTACTGAAGTCAGAAGGCGTTGACTTGATTCTCGTTGTCGTGGACCGCTTGAGTAAGTACGCACATTTCATCGGGTTGAAACACCCATCCACAGCGGCATCTGTAGCTGGGATTTTTGTCCGTGAAGTGGTGAAACTACATGGTATTCCTCTCTCTATTATTTCCGATCGTGACCGTGTTTTCTTGAGCCATTTTTGGAGTGAATTGTTCAAATTGCAAGGTACTACCCTCAAACGTAGTACTGCTTACCATCCCCAATCGGACGGACAATCTGAGGTGGTAAATCGCTGTTTGGAAACGTATCTCCGTTGTTTCGCATCTGGACAGCCGCGCACTTGGGCTCGTTGGCTACCTTGGGCTGAGTATTGGTACAATACCTCGACCCATGCCGCCACTCGCTGCACACCCTTCCGGGCTTTATATGGTCGTGATCCTCCTCCTCTTATCCGCTATGACCGCGGGACGACCGTCGTGTCCGCCGTTGAGCAGTTGCTCTTGGATCGCGATGACATACTGGATGATCTGAGAATGCATTTGCTTCGGGCTCAGCAGAAGATGAAATCTCAGGCGGATCGCAAGCGTCATGATGAAGCATTTGCTGTCGGGGATATGGTCTTTTTGAAGCTTCGCCCGTATCGTCAACGCTCGCTTGCTCATCGCAGGTTCGAGAAGCTCGCGTCTCGCTTCTATGGGCCATACAAGATCCTTCAGCGGATTGGGAATGTGGCGTATAAGCTTGAGCTGCCCCCTACAGCAAACATCCACCTGGTGTTCCATGTGTCACAACTCCGACGTGCTCATGGGGTGTCCAATTCGTCTCCTGTACTTCCGCCACAACTGACATCAGACTTGGAGATGTTGAAATGACCAGAGCAGCATTGTCTTCAATGACTTTGTAGTCATTGATTTTTATATGCATGGGAATTGGATTTTCTGTTTTTGCTGACTCGCTATTTTAATATATTATTATTAGTTTCAGCAATAAAATGGTGTTCGTGAAATGAAATACGAGTTAAGCTATGGTACTATAAAGCCCTAAACTAAATCAAGTTTATACATTTCAATAGCCTATGGTAGTGTTCAAAAAAATTTAAACAAAATTTTCGAAGTTGCTATGTTATTCAGTCATCATTATTATGGTTATCAACATATTTAACTTCTCAGGCTCCCAAAATATTGATTGATTTATTTGTAAATTTAGTCCTTAGATTAGCCTATATATTCTTTAAAAATAGATCGTAGACATAACTTGGACAGGCTAGATTGCTTAATGTTTCAGACATGTCATCGTTTAAGGAATTTGTGTCCATAACAGAAAAGCTTTCGTACTTTTATTACATGGAACCCTGGCATGACAATGGATTGGGCAAAATCTAAATTATTTCGAAATACATAAACCTCATGCCTTTGTACTTACTTTCACACAAAGCTCTTATTTAAAGTGGAGAATTGAGCTGAAACATCAAACACAAACTTCAATTAAAGGTGTCTCAGCACCTAAAGACAGACTCTCAAGGCCGAGAACCCGAAGAGGCGAAGCTTTTAGATTGAAATGCTGTTGGGGATTCCCTTGGCAGTGAGTCCCTCTTCGCTTGTGGGGTAGAGCAGAGTGTACCGGAATTTGGCAGGGCCAGCTCGGTTCTTCAGATGCACGTTCTTGTTCCTTTTAACAATGTTGTCTTCGATTTTAGCAAGCTCCTTTCCGAACCGCTCAAAGGCATGCAAGGGATCAGCTTCGGCCGTCCAATAAGGACTGTCTCTCTGCCCAAGGTAGACCTCATCAGAAGCATGCCTTGACAGAATCTCAATGAGGGAAATCCCGATAAGGGTCTGCAGCTCAGCAGTGATTGTCTTCAAGAAAGCTTTCTCGGGGTTGGTCTTGAGCTCCTCGTAGTCTGGGGTGCCCTCTTCAGGCATGAATCGGAGGCTCACTGTGGGGCGGTTTGGAACATACCCTGCATAAGGGTACTGTCCAAAGTTCACGGCTGCATGGAGCGCAGAAGCAATCCAGATCATAGTGGTGCACGACTCTACGAGCTCCTCGAGCGTTTGCATCTTTGGCCACCAAGCCTCGTCTTTCTTGTCACCATGGCCCACCTCCCTGAGTTCCTTCCACCATGCCTGAAGTTCTGTGTCATTCTGAACCATCTCATCACTCTTGTAGAAGTAGGACGTATACTCGCCAACCCACGATTTAATTGCAGACCAGATCTCTAGCCCATCAACGGCATAAGGGTAGTCCTCTATAAAAAGGCGAACACCGTGTGGAGTGCTCGAGTCCTTGACTGCCACACCTCTGCACAACGAAAATCACGAGACTAGTGTCACCGCATATTATATATACTTCAGATTTTTGTAACAAATATTGTCATAGGATAAGAATTTTCTTAATTGTGAGCTAGACAAGAATGAAGTACCTCTTAACAAGATCAGCCGGAAGTCCTTGTTCAGTGAAAACCCAGCTCTTATAAAGTACAGCTGACATCTCCATGGCAAACTTTCCAGGAAAAACGGTCGACTCCAAAATGCCGCCAGCATTAATGAGAGTCTGCCTTGCAAGTGCATTAATGTTCATGGTGTCACGGAAATGAGGCTGCAATAGTTTGTAAATGGGGTGGACCGCACTCAGCTGCCGGTTCGCTGCTATCACAAATGGCTCGATCACAGCGTGGGTATTCAGCCTGTGGAACAACCAAAGTTGGACGATATTTGCAACCGATGCGAATTTTAACCAAACCTATTCGATAAAGTTCCAGACAACATACCAGTGGCTGATGAGCTGATGCACGCCGGAATCATTTACGGCAACATAAGCTTTAGCCAGTTGCCAAATGGTACCTTCAACGCCTTCTTCTGCTGGGGTGTAGACTTTGCTAACAGCGCCGTATTGGTCACCATCTGGATGTGGTAAGCTCAATTCAATAGCCACTGGCTTCAAAGTGCCATCGTCTTTCAAGAATAAGATAGTCCTAGTGGCGTAGATCCTCGATGATGTCGTGTTTATCCTCCTCAGATATGGCATCAAAGAATCATGGTGATCCAATATAAACAGTTTGTTGTCATAGAGAGCCTACCCAATCATATTGTGTCAGAAATGTTTTTCTAATTAAATCCAAAAATCATGAGTTTTAAATTCAGGATGATTCCAAAATATGGTGCAATAAAATAAGCTAGGAATTTCACCTCAAACACGCCCTTCCCTTCCAAGCTCTTCTCAATGTGCGCTTCAGTAATTTTACTGCTTTGATCTCCGTACAAACTAGAGTCTAGCTTGCTTGTTGGTGGAAATTCCTATAAGTCAAAGTCGATGAGATAATGACTAAAGATGAAGCAAAATCTCGTAATCGGTTGCAATAATCAGTTATGTTTACTCTATAATAAAACTGCGAGATCGTGTAATTACCTCAAGACGTCTAATGATGACAGGATTCACTCCGGCCACCATTTCTCTTCCAAATTCTTCATCAGTCCTCCAAGCAGACTTGTCCTCTTCTCAAAATCAGAGATACCACTGTTAGATTGGAAATGAACTACTGAAAGAAAAAATGTGCAAGCTCGTGACCAAAAAAAAATGATACCACAATACTAGTTGTGCTGCATAGATATACCTTTAATCACATGAGGCTTAGGATATTTGAGGAATTGTTCGCCATCTGTTCGGAAAATTTCCTTGAGCATCTCCAACGGGACATTTTTCCTTATAAGGTCAAGGACAGAAGATGGTAGCTTAAATCCTCCTTCGTACAAGTTGTATATTTCATCGAAGCTATCCCATTCTTTAGTGCCGTCAAGAAAGCTTTCCAGTGCAGGTTTGATTGTTTGAGCTAAAGACTTCAGTCCATAAGCAAGGAAGTCTGACATCTTCAAGTGACCAAAACGCTCATCTCGGGGAACATACACATTTAAACTTGAAAGGATGAACATCCTACTCTCGCTATTAGGATCTGTACAAAATTGTAAAAAACGTACCAACGTTAATACCAACACTAAAAAAATCATATACTCATCAGCTCTTACAATTGAAGAGTAACAAACGAAATACCAAAATTTGATACTAGATGGTGCATAACGAGCGTCTAACCTGTCTTGGTGGGTGGTCTGCCAGTTCTTCCTCTACGAGGGTAAGGGAAGTCGCTCGACCCTCCAAGGATCTGGCGAACAAACTTCGCACCTTTGTCGGGATCACCCAAATCGTTGTAGAGATCATAGTCATAGACCCTGTCCCACTCCTTGCGCTCTCCCTTCCCATCTCCTCTCAAGTTCACCAGTTCTTGCTCTCTGTAGTAGCGCAGCGGTGCTGGCGTCTCACATGTAATATAAGACTACAAAAACAAATTGCCCATCTTCACATTATACTTAAACTTTCTAATCTTTTCCTTTTTTTTTTCTAAACAAATAGTTTATAACCATTTCCACAAACTATATCACGACCCCCATTTATACATGACTTCCTCTTCACGCATAACCGACAACTACACTCTAAGCAACAAACTTTGACCAAACTTTTTCTGATCTTAAACCTCAAAAGATCTTATCTAATAACTGGTAGGCCTTTTATATATATTTCCATAAAGCCTTTTCCCTTCATGAATCACCAGAACAACTAGGGCATTTTATTAATCAAACTTTACAACAACTGGGGAATTTAACTAGTCAAACTTTATAACATTATTAAAGAAAAGTCCTCAATCTAACTCATGGGCACTTCTAAAAGCACAAGATTTGCCCAACACACACACATTTTCCCTTCTTCTCATGTAACTTGCACTTTCGCTACAAACTTTCAACAAACACTTTGTGGGCATTTCTAAAAACACAAACTTCGCAATACATGCATACACATATACATATATATATTGGGCAGTTGAAAAAAAGAGACAAGCTTAGGTTGATTTGAGGCCAGTAGGCCATTACCTTGTTCCTGAAGAAAATGCGGTGGTAGGCGTAGTAGGAGGCGGGGTAGAGCCAGGAGTTGCAGTCGAAGCGGAGGATGCCCTCGCCGGGATAGTCGTGGAGAGTGATGGATTTGAGGAAGAACTCGGCGGCGTGGTTGTTGGTGACGATGACGGCGCCGGGGAGACCGACGGACTCCTCGTACTCGAACGTCACGTGAAACGCAGACTCGCCGGGCGTCAGCGAAGTCAGCGTCGTGATCCAGCTCTCCAAGTACGCCTTCTTCCCAACCTTCCCTTTCAGCGCGTTCTCTGAAATCAAAACCCAAACGTAACAAAACTAGTCAATTAATTAATTAGCAATTATAAGTCTAGTGGTAGTACCTGTACATGCATGTATGGACGTATTGTATTGTAATTTTTTTATTTTTTATTTTTATAAAGCTCACGAATTTAATTTATTTTAGCCTAAGGGACCCAATTTTATATTAATAGAAAATCTAATAAAAAATAAGTTATATAATAATAAAAATAAATGTCCAAATTTTTTAAGTAATTGAATAACTAACTAATTCGTTAATTACTTGTTTATACTTTTAGTAACTAAGGTAATCAGTATAAGCTATATTTATATAAGTAATTGAAATACTTGAGGATTTTGTTATATTTTTTAAAAGATTTGATATTAATTTAAACTATGTGTTAAAAATTGGGTATTTATTATAATTTCTCTTAAAAAAAATGTATTTTTTAAAATAAAAAAAATTACACAAATAATAATATAATATTACACGAATATGTATTTTATAACCGAATGACATGTTAATGATACTTTACATGTTTTATTTTCTTTTCTTTTTTACGATTAATAAATTTTCATTTTGAACTAATTAATAATTATGATAGATAAGAAAATATTCATGACCACAGAAGCTATATCTATTTACGAATTTTTTGTTAGGTGAAGTAGGCAAATACTCAGAATTTATTTAACAATAAAAATAAATATCTAAATTTTTGAAGGAATTGAGTTTCTAGTCAATTTGTGAATTACTTGCACATACTTTTGGTAACTAAGTGAATTATCATTACTTACCAATGTGTAAGTAATTGAATTATTTGGGTAGTTGGTTATATTTTTCAAAAGATTGGGTAATAACTTACATTAAGTTTTAAAAATTAGGTATTCACTATAATTTATCTTTTTTTTTTGTTTTGTTTTATTTATTTATTTTTTGAAATATTTATTTATTTTATTTCTTCTTTCCTTATGGTCTAACTCTAATTATGGCATTGCATTCCACGCATGTGTGCATAACAACATTTGATGGCCGTCAAAATAAAAAAGCAATTACATGGATTTTACCCAACTATGGTTATGTTTTGAAATTTTATCGTGACTATAAACAACTAAACAAAGGCAATAGTATTTGATATTTCACCTCATTTAATATAAGACTAGTTAAAAAATTAGTCATTTTAAAAGTGAAGTTTAAAAGATTTAGTCATAGTTTAATGAAATTAAGAATTTAGCAGTAACATATATATTACACGTATATTACGGCTAAATTTTTAATTTAATAAAACTATAGCTAAATCTTAAAAAGTTAGTCAAAAATTTGGTTAAATCTTTAAAAATCTCTTTAGTATATGGCGATATTTGCACCCAAAAAAAAAAAAGTTATGGCGATATAACTTACCATATGTTTAACACACCATCCATACTATAATATATCATAGTATACTATTACGAGTTGACCAACCCATATCCTTTGTTCTTTTTCATTTATTTATGAATAAAACCACTTAATCATCGAGTATTTTATTTATTTTTAAAATAATTATTTTTATTCACATATCAAAATCTAATTTAAAGGAAGATAAAAAAGATAGAAGGAGAGTACAAAAATCTCAATTCCTAGTTGACAGTTATTCACTCAATTAATTAGGCACTGTCTTTTTCCCAGCAAAAAGAAAAAAAAAAAATTAGGCACTGTCTTTTGGTCGTGGGGCTACATATCTTCGTCTTTTTTTTTTTTTTTTCCTTTTCTTTTTAACGAAGGACATGATCATTTAAGTATATCAGTTGACACTCATAAGTTGATGTAATAATCATAATTTAGTTTGTAGCTGTGACGTTTTGTAATAATTAAAGATAAAATAATAACTAAGATTCTTTGGCTAAAAATTAATTGCTGGTTTCATTTATTTATTATAATTATTCTGCTGAACGATTTCCTCTTTCAATTTTTTTTAATGAAAAAGCAAAAGAAAACAAGACAAAAACAAACAAAAACATATTGGTCCTATGTTCTCTTTTATCTTTTTCCTTCCATTTTGGACTAATAGTTTAGAACGGATAAAAAAATTATTAACTACATGTATATAATATATTTTAGTTGCTACTTGGTATAAGGAATATCTCTTTTCTATACGATAAGATTTAGATACGAAGACAAAAATTTTATCCTTTCATCGAAATCCACAAATACCAATGTTAATACGTAACTCAATAATATAATACATGACTCATAAACTCAAATTAAAATTAAGATAAAGTACTATTGCTAGAAACACATTCAGAGTATATTTACACAAAATATAGTACTATATAAAATATACTATACATTTTTTGTCAAAAATATATATATATATATACACAAACTATACATATAACATATATTAATATATTTATTATACATACAATATCCCTGAATGATCATAGATATAATTAATAGATAATAATAGATTTCGTACTTATTATACATATATCTCATAGGAAAAATATATTATATATAATATAATTATATGTGCGTGTGTGGGTGTGTGTTATGTGATCATAGGAAAATTTTGAGAGCTCTATTCAATGTGGAAAAGTTGTGTAACTATATGTATATATGATCACAATAATTCAATATATCAATGAGTGAAATCACTAGAGTTATAGAAACTAGCCAGTAATAGTGGCTATGAAATGACTCAATATCACTTACGACAAAATTATGTGGACTCAAAGCAAACAATAATTAATTCCATAGTATGTGTTTTATAATCATTGAATGATAGAATAAGGGGATCAACACTCAACAGTTAATGGCAAGCAAGCAAGTAGAGTTAAATATGCTTATTGATTAATGTACTTACAAAAGAATTAGACTTTTATTAGCCACAACTTTTTATCACCAAACAGAATTATGAAAACTAGCCAGTGATACTGTGATAGTGGCTATGAACGACTGCTCAATGTTTCACGTGCAAAATTATGTGGACTAAATGCATACAATAATTAATTCCATGGTATGTGTTCTATAATTATTGTATGCATAGAAACGAATAATGATAAGCCAGCCAGTAGAGTTCAATATGCTTATTGATTCATATACTAAAAGAAGTAGACTTTTATTAGTTACAACTTTTAATCACCCAAAAAAAAATTGTGACTAAAACTCATAACAATTTTTTACTGATATACTAATCACAAAAAAATGAGTTTCTTTTCTTTACTAAAACAACACGAAAAGAATCAAAATTTTATTTTTTTGGTCATAATTTTTTATTTTTAGTGATTGCAATTTTTGCTGTGACTAAAAATCAAATTTTCTGTTAGTGATATAATTAAGGAGACAATGCACTTCTTGAATAATTAATAGCCTACTACGTATCAAAGCTTAGATATAAATCATATGGTTTCCTTGTTCACTAATTCAATCACGAACTTGTTGATGATAATTAGGGGTGGTAAATTTTATGGGCATAAAATTAATCATATAACCTTTTTTCTGCTTTTTGATAGGAGAGGAAGATAAATATAAGTGATTACTTTACAACAAGTTTAGGAGACGGGCCAACAACAGTTTTTGGGTTAAAGAGTGTGTGACTGCAGGAGTTTAAACTCAAGACCTCATATTCTGATATCATGTTAAATCACCGATTCATCAAAAAAATTTAAGATGATGAGGGACGGGCCAACAATAGTCTTTTAGCAGAAATTGCAAAATAAGATCATTCTTGATACCACTTAATAATCCATACCCCAAGTGCTGTGCTCCCTTTTATTTTTACTCTAGGTTTTGTAACGTAAATTTTAGGGTATAAATTAAAAGTGCAACTCACATGTGACATAGATTATCAATATGTCAATAATGAGGCATTCCTCAAAATCTCCCTAGTTTTTATATCTCAACCTCGATTAATAAAGATGTTATATTTATGGCGCATTTTTTGAAACCCCTAACACAAAAAGTATTATTTTGTGGCTTTATTCATCAACTGAAACTTTTTGAGAGCTGGGGGTCAAAAGGAGTACGTAAAGAATTGATGCTAATTAACGAAAGCTAAAATATCTACTTTCAAGAAATCATTTCAAACCTCTATATTTAATATAGTAAATGAAAATGTTAATTAATTAGAGTAGTACTACGGAACATTGACGTAAATTAAACTTAGATTATAATTATAATTAGTTGATTATAATGTTGTTTTGATCATAATTACCAGAGTCAGCATGAACAGCGCTGACGAGCTGGAGAGAAACTCCCTGGCCAAGGAACTCGCTAACGCGATCGAGGACCGATGCTCCAATGTCGTTGAAGTCGAGGACGTTCTTCGTCATCAGCACCACCGTCCCTTTGACCCTTTGATCTTCCTCCCATTATTGTGGCCGTTGAGCGTGTCAACCACCTTGCCAATGCCGCCTAGTATCATGTTTAATAATTAATGATATGTGTCTTTGCTAATTAAGCAAAGATAATATAATTAAATAAGATGATATATATCTAGAGAGAGATCTAGAGATGTGTTTTGGTGAAGAGTCGGGAGAGTTTTGGATGGTATTTATAGGGGGAAATCTTGTGTTAAAGATATATTTTTTTAATTGTATTTTTTGGGGTGTGTAAAGAAAGAGTGCATACTAGTACTATTCATAAAAATTATTATATGATTACATTTAAAACGGAGATATTGTCTGTATGGGTTGAATTGAATGTATGTGTGTGTCTATATCTAAAATAATCATGCCAATTTATGGCTTACGTAAGTATGTCCCAGAATCACTATCTTTCAATAATAGCCAAACACACACGTACACATATACACGGTGTGTATATAATAATGTATCTATTGTAGAAGATCTATTTAAACCGATCTCATAATTGTTTGGGGAGGAAATCATATAGGATTAATAGTACTACTTGAAGTTACTGAAAGAACCGTTTTGTTAGCAGGTGTTCTCAGTCGGTGTTGCAACACTGACGGGGAACACTTGAGGAAACTAAAACCGAGATGGACTAAATAATGAGTGAACAATAACAAAAAAAATGCAGCGGATAAAGTAAATGGCACAAGGAATTGGTTACGCAGTTCGGCTTCGCCTACATCTGCGGGGCCACGCCCACATAAAAAGATCCACTAGCAAATCAAGAAACGAGAACACCTCGGACAATTACAAGATTTCGATTCCCTCTCAATCTTTAACTCCGACCTCTCGTGACTCCTAGTGATCTACCCGACAAGCTTCCCTTGTCTTACAATAATCCCGGACGAGATCCCCTCGCCTTACAAGTCACACATCCCGTGTAGACTCTCACCAATTCCCTTTACAAAATTCACTCAACACTCAAACTCAAAGTGTCGCAACACCATGAGAGAACACCTCATACGAGTGTATATAAAACCCAAGAACACAAACCCAGATTTTGTGTTCAACTCTCTCTCACAAGAACTCACGATGATGGTCTGCAAAGAATTCCTCTTGCTTCACCAATTTGAAGTCACCAAATAGGAGAGGATGCTCTCCAAGGCAAGAACCAAAACCTTCCATAATGAGCCAAAGAATATTACCCATTAATTGCATGATAATGCACCATAAAGACCAAGACCTTAACTAGACAATCTTCACCAAAGATAGCATGTGAATATTCTGAATAAAGGCACACGAAGTCAACAAAATCATCACAAGATAATCGAGCAATCAATGTGTGAGAAGACTTGCCTAATATAGGTCTGGTGTTGCAACACCCGAGCACCAGAACATACAGCAATCAATGTGAATCCAAACTTGCCAAATATAGGTGTTTCAATACTGAATCACCAAAACATGACCAGGTTCATTTGGCAAAGGTTGATTCCGAAAATCACAACTATCCAGCTATAGAAAATTCGTCTATCTCATCCAAATAAAGCAGAAATCTTGATATAAATGGATAGTCTTGATATTTGATGGAAGAAATAAATCATACCAAATTCTTTTGATGTCAAAATGATACTTGCCAAACAAATCCAGTGTTGCAACTCCTGAAGGAACATATAGAAGAACACTTCTGAGAATACCTATCTTCAGAATCTTCAAAGCCATATTAGAATATGTTTTGCCAAAAATACATACCAACACAAAAATACACTAACAGTTACAATTTATTAAGTAGAAGCTAATGATATAACCCGCTTTTCTACTAGATCACATAGTATTCTTTTAGCAATGTACATGTAATGCTCTTTTCTTTTTTCTTTTTCCTAATGAAAAGAATAAATACATCTCTTCATGTATTTGGACACATACTTGTGTATGGGGCAATAACGTTTTGAGAAATTGTCACAAAATACTTAATTTTTAATACTTATTTTAAATAAATACTTAATTTATTTAAAATATTATAATAAAATCTCAAAATTGTTCATTTATTTACTGAGTCGGTTAAAAAATAAATAAAGCTTCTGAGTCGTCAATGTCATGATGGAATCTTTGTTATCTTGTCTGCTCTATTAAAAAGACTTTGAGGCTGCCACATGCAAAGCATGTTTCTTATTTAGTGTCAAATTACTGAATAAGTTGGCATAATAGTTTTCTAAAGCTAATTCATAAATATTTATAGGCACTGAATTTTATTTTATTATTTCAAATGAATTTACAAAGCAAAATACAGCATTCGTGAAGCACGTGGGTTTATAATTCCAAAGTTGAAGCATATGCATATGTAAAAGAAGTGGCGAGTGGCGACCCGTAATTCACAGTTTCACACTCAATAATAACTGCTGCATTAATTAACTGAGGTGGTCCTATAGCGCGGAGCGGTGGAGTATAGTATAATAATACAGGATACATTATCAGTTAGATAAATAATTATTTTGAACTGTATATTTTTAAGAAATAACCGTAATTTTAAAAAATTTAAAAATAACCGTAATACATGTAAGAAATTTCTGACGATAACAAAATTATATATAAAATTATTGTCAGAAATTTTTGACACGTGTTATAAATTTTGTTAAAAATTTCTAAAAAGGCGAGTTTTTAAATTTTTTAAAATTGTTACTATTTTTTAAATTATTTTATAAACAGTGGTTATTTTCTTAAAAATCCCAATAAAATATATCAGCTGTCTCTTTTTTTTTTCTCCTTTTAAATATCCTCGACAACTAATACAGGAACAAAATAGGTACATTCAAATCGAGATGACAGAAGTATAGCGATGTTAGTTCTTTTCGTTTGATCAGAGATAATAAAATTCAGATTATTTTGATTTAAATTATTATTTAGTAAAATTCTTTAGTTTAAATTATTATTTAAATAGAAGTTTAGTTGTATTATTTGAATTAAGACTATAGAAGAGAATGTGTACATTATTTTAAAAAAAATTGTTTTAACAGTATCAAAAGTATTAAAACATTGTTATAAGAGTAGCTAAGTGGTAAGTTGTCAAAAGATTTAGCTTTTAGCCATTTTTAGGCTTATGCTTCAAGAATTTAGTTGTAGTTTGACAAAATTAAAGAATTAATCATTTTCATCATGTAACAAAATTTGCTACACGTATAATAAATTTTGATACACGTGTAATGAAATTTGATACACGTGTAACAAATTTTGATACACAATGAAAATAACTAATTTTTTTATTTCGTGAAACTACGGCTAATCCTTAAAAAATAACCAAAAATTTTACTAAATTCTTAAAAATTTAATCTAGGTAAAATATATAGTATTAAATTGATTCCCGGGTCACATGCAGACAGACACACAGTGGGGCCAGGGGGAGCACGTGCCCCCCCTCAAATTTGAGATTTTTTTTTATAAAAGAAAATTTTGCTTTGGGTATTATGGGTTTTTATATGGGGAGAATTTCAAAATAAAGTCATTATTAATGCCATTTAATAATCTATATTTTAAATGATATGCTCCATTTATTTTTTTCTATGTTTGTCTAGTAAAATTTGTTGTATAAATTAAAAGTGCAATACACATAGGTGTAGATTATCATTGTGCCAAAAACAAGGCGTTCCTCAAAATGATCGTCATCTATTCTATATCTATATTTAATGACACTTGAATGGATGAGGGTTCTTAACCGTCATCTTTTATATTTAATGGCGGTTAAAAAATGGCATTAATTAACAATTTTTAAGTAGTGATGGGTAATTGGTAATAAACTCAAATTTATTATCTCCACCGTGTTGTTCTCTTCATTGTGCCTCCAATCATAAATTGTCACGTCAACAAATATTTATAACTCACATGTTAGAAACCAAAAAGTTAACACATGTTACTGGTTCTTTCTCTGAATTTGTTATCTAGTTTAGGGATGAACTCTAATAGCCAAATAATTAGCCCTTGAAAATCTCAACTACTTATATTTTTTCGCTTTCTTTCTTTTTTCTTTATGTAATTCACTAAAACTTAACTTACTTGCTTGTTAATATGAGATTATTCCTTCGCACTCTTATTCCTTCGCACTCTTTTCTTTTTTCTTGGTTCGTTGCTACAAAATCTCAAGAATATAGAGCCTATAAGTCTATCTATCTATGTATATATATATATATATATATTATATATATTATATATATATAATATCTTAAAACTCACAATCAGTATGTAAAATAAAAAATAAAAAACACTAATGATCAGTATGAGTTTGTAAATTTGTAAAGTATACTAGCAAGGTAAGTGAACGGTAATTTGGCTTCCCATCTTTTTTTTATTTCTTTTTTTTTTCTTTGGGAATTTAAAAGTTGACCAACTTTTATCTCTTGAAAATATTGAGTCTTTCATTTGTGCCTCTCCTGAATTTAATTTCTAGATCTGTCACTGGTCAGATGATCTAATCGGCTGGACAAAACAGTATACCTAATTTTTTTAGATCATAAATTATATAGAATTTTCTATATATGTTTGTAAATATCTCCCTAATCCAACTTAAATATGATAATCTCTTAAATATTAATATGTTTCCATATCTCAAAAAAAAATTTTAAGTTTACAAAATATTTAGCATGATGATTAATATGACGATCGCGCAAGGATGACACGCACTAATAGAGATTTTAGATTGAGTCATTTATTAGATACGTAGTTGGATCGGATATGGTAGTTGAAAAACAATTTTCTGGTCCCATAATTATAATATAAAAAATATTTCTTTGATAATTTTTATTATAAATATTTAAGTATAGAGTATAGTATATTATCAAATTAGCCCACCCTCTATGAGATATCAAGATTCGTGGTAAAAGCACTGTATAAAATAGCATCGACATATAAAATAGGAGCATTGATTAGATCAAATCAATTATTGAAAAAAACAAACAAACAAACGAACGAAAGTTTTATGACAAGCTCTGCAGCTTCCCAATTCATTGACAAAATCAAAAATCATTTTCTTTTCCTTTCTTTTTTTTCTTTTTTACAAAAAAAAAAAAATTCAAGTAATCAATCTATTTTTCCCAACAAAGAGATAATATATATTAAAATTTAATATATATGAGAATTCTCGATTTTGACTGTTATATAAATGCTATTTTACACCCCATATCTGACTGATAGGATCAAAAGTGAAACTCTATCTTCAACTTAAATTGATTAACTAATTATTTTACAATTTATGTAAAATAAGTTTTATATTGTAATTTAATGGCTTGTTTAAAAAATCATCCAAATAAATTATTTGAAATAGATATTAATTTTTTGAATTTCGACGCGATATAAGTAATTGAGATGTAAAAACAAATATAAAAAAAAATCATTGTATATTAAGAAGATTTATTAAAAAAAAATTTGCTCTTAGTCCCTATTTGTGTTGAGTCCATATCCGTCCTCAAGGCGAGATTTTTTTTTAATATTAATTTTAAGTTTTAAATTTTAGGAATGGGTTAAAAAGTAATTGGCACTCTATAATGTCACCAAGCCAGGTCTGAGTATACATGTCAGTCATCCATCCCTTTCACTTTGTAAGATATAATATCCACAATTCACATGCATGCATTGGTATTCTCTTTTTTAGATTTTTACCAAATAATTGGTCAAGAAAAAGATAACATATAAAATTAATGACTCATTTATTTCTAGGGAATTTTAAGAAAATAGCCACTGTTTACAAAATGAATTTAAAAAATAGCCACAGTTTCAAAAAATTTAAAAACTAACATTTTCAGAAATTTCTGACACTGTCAGAAATTTCTTACAGTACATTTTATGTGTAATTTTGTTATTGTCAGAAATTTCTTACAGTGTGTAATGGTTAGTTTTTAAATTTTTTAAAACTGTGGCTATTTTTTGAAAACACACAGTTCAAAATGGCTATTTACCTAACTGACCCTTATTTCTATTATTATAATCGGATTTGAACACATTTTTTCTAAGGTAGCTATCAGTTGTGTCGTCATTTATTGAATCAAAAGTTGACATATTTTTGCAATAGAACTCGTGTTTTAAGTAACAATGCACATGGCTACTAAATTATTGAACCATAAAAATAAACGAGAGAAATAATTATGTAATATATATGTGATCCTTCATTACTAACGTAGGCCAAAAATGTTAGTTGGTAGACAGCAGAAGAATATTACATAATGAGAAATTAGAGTACATATCGAATTTTTGACACAATTTAAATAAATATTTAATGTTTTAAAAAATATAACAAATTAATCAATTATTTTTATAGTGATAATTGACTCAACATTATTTTAATGTGTAAATAAATGATAAGTTAATTCTTTTAGTCGATTATTGAAAAAATTGGGTATACATTTTAAGGAAAATTTCATTGACACCGGGCCATTTTTCTTGAAATGCCATTGACTCTTCCGTTTGGTTCGCCGTTTAAAAGAAAAATTTAGATGGTTTGAAACAGTAAAATCTTTCATTTAAATGCTATCTAAAATGTTTGGTTGGCACAAATTGAAAGATAAAATCTTATTTAAATTGATGTTTGAATAAGAGTTTTAAAATACACTTGAGCTTAAAAGGTCTTTAGGGATTTGAATGGAAAATTTTATATGCTGTAAAATATAGATTGAAATGGCCGGAGGTCATATACACTGTAGCAATATCTTTATTTACTGTAGTAAACAATCTTAGTTACTGTAGGGAAAGCATAATTTAGTACATTTCAAACAATTATATTATACTGTAGAAAACTAAATAAACGAACTGTAGAAAACTATATAAACGAATTTCATTTAAATAGTGAACAAAATAAGGGGTAAAAAATGATGTCAGTAACCTCGAGTTTTTCCATTAACTAGTAGAGAAGTATATTTCCATTACTTTAAAACTTTTCTTTTCGCTCTTGCTAGCGTTTCTCTCTTAGGGTTCTTTTTGGACTTCTAAGTTTTTTTCCCAACTCCAGGCTGCGATCTTCTCAATGGTCAGTGGGTGTGGGTGACTTTTATGCTATGTGTGTAGCATTTATCTTGTGGGTTCTCAAGTGTGCTCCCAGATTTATTTTGGGGTCATTTATCTTGTGGGTGTTCTAAAGGGTGGGTTTAGTTTTTGCGGGTCAGTTTCTCTCCCTGAGTTTATTGTGAGTGTGGGTAGCTCTCTGCTTGGTCAGTTTCTCGCCTTGAGTTTCTTGTGAGTGTGGGTAGCTCTCGAATTGTGTGGGTAACATTTTTTTGTGGGTTTCTTAAGTGTGTTTCCAGCTTTGTTCAGGGGTTTCTTAAGTGTGGGTTTAAGTTGTTTTTGTGTGGGTCTTAATATTTTCTCTGTGGGTCTCAGTTTTTTCTCAGTAGGTTTTATTTTTACTCTGTGGGTTTCTTTGTTTGGTTCGGCGGGAATCATGGCGGATCAGAACAGAGCCCGTGAGATGCAGGAGGCTTTTGACGTGCTCAATCTCTCGTTTGATGAGATTGGAGCCAAGAACAAAATGAACAAAACGCTTATAGGGAAGGTTATCGCGGATAGAGCATTCAAAATCGGGGCGGTACAATCGATTTTGCAAAATGCTTGGGCTATCAAGGGTGGACTTCAAACCAGACAGATAAGGCAAAATACCTTTGTTTTTTCTTTTGGCCTTGAAGGAGAAAGAAAGCGAGCATGGGATAATAGACCGTGGTCAGTTGGCGGTGCTCATCTTGTATTGAAAGAAATCAATCCAGAGATTGCTTTGGAAGATATTGATTTTGGGGCTTCAACTTTTTGGGTGCAAATCTCTGGCTTTCCTCTGCTATATAGGTCTAAGGTGAATGCAAGGGCTATAGGGGCTACAATTGGTAAAATTTTGGATGTGGAGACAGGAGCTGATAAGGGGATGTCGCTGGATTTTATGCGGGTCAGAGTGGATGTTAATGTGGAAAATCCACTGCCTCCAGGATTTTTCAGGAAACTCATTAATGGCAAAACTATTTGGGTTGGTTTTAATTATGAGAAATTGGCTGGCATATGTTATAAATGTGGTTGGTTGGGTCATTCTTCAAAAAACTGTGCTGCCGAAGAGGAGTTAATGCTTGCAAGCAAGGAAGGGGGTCTCTCTGTCAAAGCTTATGGTCCTTGGATCAGAGCTGGTTCAAATGTGAAAGTTGTCATCTTGGAAGGGGAGCTGCGACGCCTACCAGATACAGAGGGAGTTGAGGTTCTTCCGCCGACGAATACCAGAAGTCCCGAAGGTAGTGAATTAGTAGTGACTAGAAATTTTGATGTAAATAAGTCCCCTGTTATGTGAACCCCGACTCCCCATCGTCTTGAAAATATTATGATAAATACACCGTTGTGTATTTAATGTTAATTATAATGGATAAGAGAATGTTTTCTTTCCATAAAATCCTTTGCGAGTCCAAAACCCTACTTCGACCAACTAAGGCCCAATTAGTCGAATTACTAAAATAAGAGTTAGTAAATAATTATTTTTATCAAGGAATGAGTATAATATCAGATTTTGGTGACTTAAACAAGGATTTTGGTTTAAGAATTCTTGTTGCTGCCAAAAATTACGCGACGAGCCCGAAACTTTGCAAAAGTTGCATTTTTGGCACAAATTTGGAAAAAAATGATGAAAATGGTCATCAATCAAGAAAATAAATTGTATTTGAGTTTATATAATTATATTAAGCTCAAATATAAAATTTGAGGTCAATTCGAGGTCAAATAAAGAAGTTACAGTGAAATTTCGGTGAAAACCGCTATTTCGGGACCGAAATCGTAACACCAAGGAAAAATAGGAAATAACCTTTATAAATTCCGAAAATTTATAAAATGCTTTATAATTGAATAAATAAGGTGGTTAAAGAAAGAAATTGTATTAGAAGGGCTAAGAAATAAGTTTAGAAAAGTAACAAAGGACTAAGTTGTTAAGGAATTATTTCGGTGGACTAAAGTGCAAATTTCGTAAAAGAAGTAAGCACGACGGGTTTCACCATCACATGGGCAAGTATGAGCTGTCCTTTAGAGAGTAAATCTGATCTTAAGTTTGCTTTGTTGGCATAATAGAAGAAGGAGGTGTCAAATTGGAAGCTCGAGGTGGAAAGTTGATTTCGTCATCGTGACGTCGTCGTGACACACCAACTAGCTTAGCTTTTTACTTAAATTTTAAGGCTTAGCACGAAATTAGAACATCAATACAGAATAGAAAGTTAGGGAAAAAGGCAAGAGAAAGAAAAGAGAGAGAAGAAAAAGGAGAAGAAGAAATTGAAGAAGAAAAAGTTTAGTTTAAGCAAGCTTGGTAAGATTTTTAATATTCCCTTGCTCTCAAATTCTCCCATGTAAACTTTCAGCACTTAATAAATCTTTTTATTGTGTTTTAAAGTATTGGAAATCTTGGAGAATTGTTTGGAAGAAGGTTCCATAAGTTCAAGCAAAAGAGAATCACTAAAGGTAAAATTCTTCTTCTTAGAACCATTGATTTGTACAAGTGTGTTTCAAGAGTTTTAGAAATAAACTAAGTTGTTAATGATGATAAACTGAGTGGTGATTGATATTAGATGAGTTAATGATAAAAAGGAATGGATATCCTTGCTAGAGAAAGAATTTTGCAAGTTGATTTTAGTATTGAACATGTAATGCTTGATTTTAGGTTTAAATGAAATAATTTTGGTGATTTTAGTTCAAAATGAAGTAAACATTAAATTTTGATAGGTTTTGTTCATGTGTTAGTGTGTTTGAAAGTGTTTGGGTAGTGAAAATCCCTTAGAAATGGGTTTGAAAATGAAATAGCAAATTTTAGTGCCAATATGGCACCACCCGGGCAGCCTGGGCACTGCCTGGGCGCACAGCACGCGCAGCGGGCGCGCAGCGCGCGCGCCAGGAGCACGGCAGGCGCGCATCGCGCGCGCCAGGAGCCGTCAGGCACGCAGTGCGCGCGCCCCAGGCGCCCTGTGCACCGGTCAGGCGCGCAGTGCGCGCGCCAGGCGCGCTGCCTGCGCCCGTGCGCGCGCCAGACACGCCGCCCGCACCATGTGCGCCCCCAGGGCGCCCGTGCGCGCGCCAGGCGCGCTGCCTGCGCCCCGTGGGCGCCCGGTGCGGCCCGTGTGCAGCCCATGCGCGCCTGATGTGCCCCGTATGTTACCGGTTCGCACCAAATGTTATTTTAAGCTGAAAAATGACCTTTTTGGAATACTTTCACGATATAAATGACTTGTACTTAATAAAATGAGTTTAAATAAATATGAAATAATTTTAAGTGCAAGTAAAGTTAGTCATTGGACTAAATAAGATTTTATTTCATTGGTCAAGGAACTTGGAAAAGTCCCGGACCCGAAGAGCTTGGAAAATAAGCCGAAACGACCCGGATTGACGGACAAGTGACCCAAGTAAGTGGACGATGCACCTACAACTCAAGAAGTGTGCTATGTGTTGCATTATTACGTGCTAGGTTTTATGCTATTTATGATTTATGCTTAGCTCGATAGAAATTAAAGAATAGGCCCGAAACCCCGGTAATACACACAATAAAGATAAATCGGGCTTGTTCCCGCCTTCAACAATACGTACTACGGGGTATAACCCGATAAGTGAATCGGATTGTTTAAAAGTATACCGAGCCTTATTTGTTGATATGAAACGACCCTTTTACGATAAAATAACCTTAGGTCCTCGGACCAAAGGTAAGAGAGGGCTATGAAACGGACATCATTAAGTGCCGGATTCAAGCCCGAGTATGATGTCATAGTGACTCCGGATGCACGTCCCGAGCACTAATTGAAATGTTGAATGACATTGAGGACAACAAGGGTCGGGATTTAACCCCGAACCCGTAACCTCTCAAGAAAGTATGCATTGTGGCTCGGTTTCCTGAAATGATAAGGTACCGGGGGTTGTTGATTGTCAGTCAACAACATAAGATAGAATTATGAAACGATGTCGATGGTACCAATGTCCTTTGAGACTACTATTCTCATACATGTTTATGAACATGAAAGTAACGATGAAATGCATTGACGGAGCTTGCTCTGTCTAAGAGGAATTATAGCAGGGAGATGCTCCGCAAGGTGAGCTGGCCCACTCCCCGCTTGGCGCCATTAAAGTAAAGTTATGTGGTACCATTAGTGGATCCCAGACAATAAATAAAACAAAAATACAATCGCCGAGACGTCTACGGGAATGGCTGAGGCGAACGCTAAGAAAGTAAGAACTTTTATTGATAGTTCTAGAAGCAGGAATCAATCGGTATGGGACGATTGATTTCTTTCTACTTGTCTATTATGCTTTAAGTAAATGTTGATTATATTATTGTAATGTTGCATTGGCACGACTCATAGTTTAGTTAGTTCGTCCCTTACAGAGTTTAGCAACTCACTAAGTTTCTTGATGTTGTAGATAAAGGTAAGCACCAAATAAAATGACGTGGAATCTTCGAGGACTGGAGAGCGTGCATGTGGACAAGACCTGTGACACCAGCGAGTCTATACCCGGACCTTATATATATATTTTGGGATGAATATATATACAAATGTATATGACATAAATATCTATGTTTGATGTAATTACTTAATGTTAAAAAAAAATGCATGCATTATTTTGCTTATATTATGTTGTGATTTACGAATTTAAGTATGAAACAAAGATGATAAAGCCGTCACGACTTGTGCTAGCGGGTCGTGACAGAGTTTTTGGTATCAGAGCTCCGGGTTAAGTCGCTCCTGCAGACACATCACATGTACAGACTCGCTAGTTTCGAAGTTTTCACATGAGGTACGTTATGTTACGGACTAAGTAGTAGTTTGTATTAATCAAAAGACGTTACATGCAGGATGTCAGGAATCAGTGAAGGACATTTTGTAGAACCATCAGCCGATTCAGTACAGGAGAGCATAGCCGGACCGGCACCTGCACACCAAGCTAGGTTAAGTTACCTAAACATGATTTCAACCACTGCAAAGGAATATTACGGGGAAATAGTTACTATTACCTTTGATGATTGGATAAACCACACTACTCTTTGGATGGATCAACTACATATTCCTTTTGATCACCGTGCGGGAGTCGCAACCATGCTTTTGAGAGGTACTGCCCTAACATTCTGGAGTCAATATGAAGAACAAATGGGGCCAGAGAATTGGTTAGGCTTCCAGCATATCATGAGAGGGGAATACGATTACACTGATAAGAAAACAGTATGGGATCGCAAGGTTGCTCAATTTCACCAGGAACCCGGGGAGCCTGTTACTGAGTATTCCAGTCGATTCTTCCACGAGATCAATGATTTTTGTCCTAGGCTTATGACAAATCGGGAGAAAATGGATATTTATTCACAGGGAATCAACTCAAGCTGTAGGCTACCCGAACCCGTTCCGAAATTTCACAATATCTATGAAATGCGACGTGTGTACGAGGACTACGATAGAACTCGTTATATAACAAACTCTCCTACTCCGTCACCTGAAGCTGGACCTGTTCATCAAACACCTGTCAACTCTGAAGAAGATGATGAGGAGGATCCAGACGAGGATCCCATCGAGCATCTAAATGAGGATCCTGTTCAGGATCTAGGCGAGGATTCTGACTGGGATCCAGAGGAGGATTCTGATTCGGATCCAGGGGATGATGTAGTAGAGGATCCCGACTATGATCCTCGACGAGATTAGCTTAGTAAATGATCGCTAGTAATGTATATAGTGTATGATAGACCTTGTTCTTAGACATGTTAGTTATGTATGTGCTATGTAAACTTGAAAACCTTTTTGATGATGTATAAATCATGATATATGTGCTTTTGTTTGTTTATGGATTGATTGTTTATAAAGTCAAGTAGCAAAGTCTTCTTAAGTGCTATAATCGAATTGAGACTTACGTACATGTATTGTTGACAAAATTAGGATCATCCATACATCCCAACTACTAAGCCAACATGCCGAGACAAACCGTAGCTGGCGTATCTCGGAGGCTAAATGAAGTTTGAAGAATGGTTGAAGCACAAGCCAATGGCGCTAGACAACGTGATGAACAGCTCCAAAGGCAAAATGAGATGTTAAACCGACTGCTTAACCGTCTCGATAACCCTGAAGAACAACAACAACAATTTCAAGCACCAGCCCAACAAGAACAAGCTGCTCAACCACAGGAAAGACCGGAGGTACCAGTTGCAGCTGTAAATCCTCATCAAGAAGCGCAACCTGTAGCTCCTGTAGTAGCTGAACCGATATACGAACGTTTTCGTCGTCAGAAGCCACCCATGTTTGACGGAACGCCAGATCCAGCAGTAGCTGAGGACTGGATTAAAAGGCTACAACAAATATTTGGGTATATGAGGCTGACAGACACTGAAAAAGTAGCCTGTGCTATTAACCAACTAGATAAAGAAGCACGATGTTGGTGGGAAGTAGTTGGTCAGACGGAAGATACAGAAAGAATGACATGGGCCAGGTTTACAACTCTCTTTAATGAAAAATACTTGGGAGAGGCAAGGTTAGCTGGAAAAGTGCGAGAGTTCCTAGACCTGCGCCAAGACAAGATGACGGTCACTGAATACACTGCAAAATTTGATGCCTTGGCTCGATTTGCTCCTTCCATTGTTCCAACTTATCAAGCGCGTAGAGTGAAGTATATGCACGGGCTACGAATTGATATTGTCAAACAAGTTGATAGTGGAGAAGTGGGTCCCCGGTCTTATACAGATGCAGTGCAGAGGGCATTACGAGTTGATGGATGGGAGCGTCGTGATGAAAAAGTAGCAGTCACCAAGCCAGGAAGTTCAAACACTGAACAAGCTCTAGTTCCAAATCCTACCAACCGAAACCAAACTCCGTTCAAGAATAGGAGATTTATTAAGGATTATGGTACAAGAGCCCAAGATAGGAATGAAGGAGGAACTAAACCATGGAATAGAAACAGAGGAACAGGAGGCCAAAATAGAGGATTGAAAAGAACATGGGAACAACGTGACAATGGAAGTAACAGACCACGCCAAGGTCCAGCTCGAGGAAACCAAGGAAAGACAACAGACACAGTCCCTCGTTGCAACAAGTGTGGAAAACTTCATTTTGGAGAATGTCGGCTTGGAACTAACACCTGTTTCAACTGTGGACAAGAAGGACATTTTGCCCGTGAATGCCGAAATACAAGGAAGAAAGATAGTCCTGCAGTAGGACAACCCCGAGCAAACGCCCGAGTCTATAGCCTAAATGAAGGAGAGGTTAATGCTGGCCCTTCAACGGTAGTCACAGGTCAGCTCTCTGTTGCCAACCTCTCTTTATATACGCTTATAGACTCAGGTGCATCACATTCCTATCTGGCTAATAGATTGTGAAAGAACCGTTTTGTTAGTAGGTGTTCCTTGTCTGTGTCAGAACACTTCCAAGGAACACAGGCAATAACTAAAACCGAGATGAAAAATAAACGACGTGAACAGTAACCAAAAAGTGCAGCAAATAACAAAATACGACACAAGAAAATTGGTTACGCAGTTCGGCTTTCGCCTACGTCTGCGGGGCCTCGCCCAGATGAAACGATCCACTAGAAATCTCAAAACGAGAATGCTCGGACTTATACAAGACTTCGACTCCCTCTCAATCTTCGTCGCCGTCTCCTCGTCACTCCTAGCGATCTACCCTTGACGAGATCCCCTCGCCTTACAAACAAACCCTTGACGAGATCCCCTCGTCTACAAATCACACATCCCGTGTAATCTCTCACCAATTTCCCGTTACAAAGTTCACTCAACCATATACACTCACCAGCACGGTTTATAGAACACCGTGTGAACACCACTCACCAGAGTGTAAATATGAACCAGAAAATAAACCCAGAAAAGTATAAAAGTACTCAGCTCTCTCCAGGTAATTCACGTCAGTTTTCTCTTCAAATGATCAGATAATATAGATGAGGAAGATGACCTGATGACCAAGAATAATCTCCAAAAGGAAAGTCATTAAACATGCATTAAAGACTTGGTCAAAGATGATTATTTTCGGATCAACATAATCATCAATGTCACCAGCAATATCTTCACGCGTTCTAGCTCTGTGTTCGATCACCGCGTGATATATAAGGTAACAAATCCTCCAGGTCAGCTTTTCACACACGGACTTGCCATATCGAGACTTCGTGTTCGAACTCCGCATGATATATAAGGAAACAAAACCTCCGGTCAGCTCAGCACACGCGGACTTACCATATAAAAACTCCGTGTTCGAATACCGCGTGATAAAAAAGGAAAGTTCTTGATTTAATTGCTACGAAAATCACCAAGCATCCTTGACTTTCCATTGAGAGAAAATATATCACACCATGAATGATCAACACCTATTAATGCTGAATAATATATCCAGAATAAAAGATGATTCAATCAGATAAATGGATACTTGAAATCAGAGGAATGAGATCAAGAAAATCCAACAGAATCGTCCAAGACAACCAATCTTCACTTGCCAGATATATTCAGTGTTCGAACACTGCGTGCGACACCCGCAAGAAAACACTGCAACTCATCCAAAAACCCCAACAATCTTCAAGATTAGACATAGGCAATCAAAAATATCATCAATCAATGTAATGTGATTTTGTCAATTAAAATGCCAATCAACAAAAACACTAACAGATTGATTGATAAGTTGGAATAGAATAAGGAATCACTTACTTATCCGTTTATTACGGTAACTCCTGCGGGAGATATGTATGAATCAGTGACGTGGTTCAAAAATGTTCCAATCAATATTGGAACACGAACCCTATATGCTAACTTAATCTCAATCGAGATGAGTGACTATGATGCGATATTGGGCATGGACTGGCTAAGTACGCATCATGCGGTCATTGATTGTAAGAAGAAGCGAGTGCTTTTTCAATCACCTGAGGGTGAAAAGTTTGAATTCAAAGGTACTTCAAGAAGTAAGCTGGTTCCTACAATCTCTGCACTTAAGGCCAAGAGATTGTTAGAAAGTGGATGTTATGGCTACTTAGCCAATATTGTGGATAAAACTAAAGAAGATAAGATTGGACCTAAGGATATTCCTATCGTACGGGAATATCTCACGGTATTCCCTGAGGACTTGACGAGTTTACCACCAGATAGAGAAGTAGAATTCTCTATCGATCTTATACCTGGAGCAGCTCCGATTTTAAAAGCCCCATATAGATTGGGTCCAGCTGAACTTAAAGAATTGAAGACACAATTACAGGAATTGCTTGACAAAGGCTTCATACGGCCTAGTCATTCACCCTGGGGGGGCCCAGTACTTTTTGTAAAGAAGAAGGATGGAACACTACGGCTTTGCATTGACTATCGTGAGCTGAATAAGGTCACGATTAAAAACCGGTATCCATTGCCACGTATCGACGATCTATTTGATCAACTTGTTGGATCGTCAGTGTTTTCTAAGATAGATTTACGATCAGGATACCACCAGTTGAATGTCCGAAGTGAAGACATTCAGAAAACAGCATTCAGAACTCGTTACGGGCATTACGAATTCCTCGTAATGCCATTCGGACTAACTAATGCTCCAGCCGCCTTCATGGACTTGATGAATAGAGTTTTTGCAGACTTTTTGGATAAGTTTGTCATTGTTTTTATTGATGATATCCTTATATATTCTAAGTCCACGGAGGAACACGCACAACATTTAGAACTGGTGTTGAGGAGATTGCAAGATAAACAGCTCTATGCTAAGTTCAAAAAGTGCGAATTCTGGCTGGATAAAGTGATATTCCTTGGCCATGTGGTAGCCAAAGAGGGCATAATGGTTGATCCTGCGAAGATTGAAGCAGTTCTACAATGGTCATAACCCAAAAATGTTTCAGAAATTCGAAGTTTCTTAGGTCTGGCAGGCTACTATCGGAGATTTGTAGAAGGATTTTCAAAAATAGCCATGCCATTAACCTTACTTACACGCAAAGGCCACAAATTTACCTGGACGGAGGCTTGTGAGAAAAGTTTCCAGGAGTTGAAAACAAGGTTAACAACTGCTCCTGTCCTTACGATTCCGCATGGAAACAACGGATTTGCAATTTATTGTGATGCATCAAAACATGGATTAGGAGCAGTACTCATGCAAAATGGCAAGGTTGTGGCTTATGCCTCTCGACAGTTGAAAGACTATGAGACGAGATACCCGACCCACGACTTAGAACTCGCTGCGGTTGTCTTCGCTCTCAAAATGTGGAGGCATTATCTTTATGGAATACATTGTGAGATTTACACTGATCATAAAACGCTCAAATATCTGTTTACACAGAAAGATTTGAACGTGCGACAAGGGCGATGGTTAGAATTTCTATCTGATTATGACTTTGATATTCACTACCACCCAGGCAAGGCCAATAAAGTGGCAGATGCGCTTAGCCGTAAATCAGTAGGATCACTGATGTCACTTAGGAATTTGCCAGAGCAGCTGAAAAAGGAAATAGTGGATTTTGAACTTCAATTGGTGAATGGGAGATTAGCAGCATTGCATGTTCAACCACTACTCCTTAGTCAAATCAAAGAAGAACAACAAAATGATGAAAAATTTTCTGAAATCATCTATGAAGTACGAAAAGAAAAACGAGAAGATTTTACTTTGGCGGATGATGGAACGCTAATGGTCGGCAAGAGAATATGTGTGCTAGATAAGGAGAATTTAAAGTTTCAATTATTGGAAGAAGCTCATCAAACCCCATATTCGGTTCATCCCGGGGCTACTAAAATGTACCAAGATCTGAAGCAACATTAATGGTGGCCTGGAATGAAGCGTGATGTGATAGGTTATGTAGAACGATGCCTTACCTGTCAGCAGGTTAAAGCAGAACATCAACGGCCTGCTGGATTATTACAACCTCTAGAAATTCCGGAATGGAAGTGGGACCAAGTCACTATGGACTTTGTCTCTGGTCTACCTAAAACGAGCAAAGGCCATAACTCTATTTGGGTAGTAGTAGATCGCTTGACCAAGTCAGCACACTTTATTCCGGTGAAGACAACTTATACTCTCGATCGCCTAGCCGAGCTATATGTTCGAGAAATAGTACGGCTACATGGAGTACCAAATTCAATAGTATCTGATCGAGACAGTTGTTTTACTTCAAAGTTTTGGAGGAGTCTTCAACATGCTCTTGGAACTAAATTAAAGTTTAGCACTTCTTTTCATCCACAAACAGATGGTCAAAGCGAGCGAACAATCCAAACACTGGAGGATATGTTACGAGCTTGCGCATTGGATTTTCAAGGTTCGTGGGACAAGTAATTACCTTTGGTAGAATTCTCCTATAATAACAGTTATCAATCAACTGTTGGTATGGCACCATACGAGGCTCTTTACGGGCGGAAATGTCGATCGCCTGTGCATTGGGATGAAGTGGGCGAAAGAAAATATCTAGGGCCAGAATTGGTGGAGCAAGCCACTGAAGCGATTAAGAAAATTCAAGAAAGAATGAAGACGTCTCAAAGTCGTCAAAAAAGTTATGCCGATCAACGACGCCGATCATTAGAGTTTGAAATGGGTGAACATGTATTCCTCAAGATATCTCCAATGCGAGGGATCATGAGATTTGGCAAGAGAGGCAAGCTTAGCCCTCGTTTTGTTGGACCGTTTGAAATCTTAGAATGAGTCGGGGCCGTGGCTTACCGTCTTGCCTTACCACCCTCTATGTCTGGGGTACACGATATTTTTCATATATCAATGCTTAGAAAGTACATTAGAGACCCTTCACACGTGTTACCACATCAAGAATTTGAAATTACCCCAGAAGTAAAATATGAAGTGCAACCACTTAGGATTTTGGACCGCAGGGAAAAAGTTTTGAGAAACAAGACTATTCCGCTTGTTAAGGTAATGTGGAAGAATCACACAGCGGAAGAGACAACTTGGGAGTTGGAAAGTGAGATGCAAGAGAAATATCCAACACTTTTCTAAGTTTCGAGGACGAAACTTTTGTAACGGGGAGGGGTTTGTGAACCCCGACTCCCCATCGTCTTGAAAATATTATGATAAATACACCGTTGTGTATTTAATGTTAATTATAATTGATAAGAGAATGTTTTCTTTCCATAAAATCCTTTGCGAGTCCAAAACCCTACTTCGACCAACTAACGCCCAATTAGTCGAATTACTAAAATAAGAGTTAGTAAATAATTATTTTTATCAAGTAATGAGTATAATATCAGATTTTGGTGACTTAAACAAGGATTTTGGTTTAAGAATTCTTGTTGCTGCCAAAAATTACGCGACGAGCCCGAAACTTTGCAAAAGTTGCATTTTTGGCACAAATTTGGAAAAAAATGAAGAAAATGGTCATCAATCAAGAAAATAAATTGTATTTGAGTTTATATAATTATATTAAGCTCAAATATAAAATTTGAGGTCAATTCGAGGTCAAATAAAGAAGTTACAGTGAAATTTCGGTGAAAACCGCTATTTCAGGACCGAAATCGTAACACCAAGGAAAAATAGGAAATAACCTTTATAAATTCCGAAAATTTATATAATGCTTTATAATTGAATAAATAAGGTGGTTAAAGAAAGAAATTGTGTTAGAAGGGCTAAGAAATAAGTTTAGAAAAGTAACAAAGGACTAAGTTGTTAAGGAATTATTTCGGTGGACTAAAGTGCAAATTTCGTAAAAGAAGTAAGCACGACGGGTTTCACCATCACATGGGCAAGTATGAGCTGTCCTTTAGAGAGTAAATCTGATCTTAAGTTTGCTTTGTTGGCATAATAGAAGAAGGAGTTGTCAAATTGGAAGCTCGAGGTGGAAAGTTGATTTCGTCATCGTGACGTCGTCGTGACACACCAACTAGCTTAGCTTTTTACTTAAATTTTAAGGCTTAGCACGAAATTAGAACATCAATACAGAATAGAAAGTTAGGGAAAAAGGCCAGAGAAAGAAAAGAGAGAGAAAAAAAGGAGAAGAAGAAATTGAAGAAGAAAAAGTTTAGTTTAAGCAAGCTTGGTAAGATTTTTAATATTTCCTTGCTCTCAAATTCTCCCAAGTAAACTTTCAGCACTTAATAAATCTTTTTATTGTGTTTTAAAGTATTGGAAATCTTGGAGAAGTGTTTGGAAGAAGGTTCCATAAGTTCAAGCAAAAAGGAATCACTAAAGGTAAAATTCTTCTTCTTAGAACCATTGATTTGTACAAGTGTGTTTCAAGAGTTTTAGAAATAAACTAAGTTGTTAATGATGATAAACTGAGTGGTGATTGATATTAGATGAGTTAATGATAAAAAGGAATGGATATCCTTGCTAGAGAAAGAATTTTGCAAGCTGATTTTCGTATTGAACATGTAATGCTTGATTTTAGGTTTAAATGAAATAATTTTGGTGATTTTAGTTCAAAATGAAGTAAACATTAAATTTTGATAGGTTTTGTTCATGTTTAGTGTGTTTGAAAGTGTTTGGGTAGTGAAAATCCCTTAGAAATGGGTTTGAAAATGAAATAGCAAATTTTAGTGCCAATATGGCACCACCCGGGCAGCCTGGGCACTGCCTGGGCGCACAGCACGCGCAGCGGGCGCGCAGCGCGCGCGCCAGGAGCACGGCAGGCGCGCATCGCGCGCGCCAGGAGCCGTCAGGCACGCAGTGCGCGCGCCCCAGGCGCCCCGTGCACCCGTCAGGCGCGCAGTGCGCGCGCCAGGCGCGCTGCCTGTACCCGTGCGCGCGCCAGACACGCCGCCCGCACTATGTGCGTGCCCAGGGCGCCCGTGCGCGCGCCAGGCGCGCTGCCTGCGCCCCGTGGGCGCCCGGTGCGGCCCGTGTGCAGCCCATGCGCGCCTGATGTGCCCCGTATGCTACCGGTTCGCACCAAATGTTATTTTAAGCTGAAAAATGACCTTTTTGGAATACTTTCACGATATAAATGACTTGTACTTAATAAAATGAGTTTAAATAAATATGAAATAATTTTAAGTGCAAGTAAAGTTAGTCATTGGACTAAATAAGATTTTATTTCATTGGTCAAGGAACTTGGAAAAGTCCCGGACCCGAAGAGCTTGGAAAATAAGCCGAAACGACCCGGATTGACGGACAAGTGACCCAAGTAAGTGGACGATGCACCTACAACTCAAGAAGTGTGCTATGTGTTGCATTATTACGTGCTAGGTTTTATGCTATTTATGATTTATGCTTAGCTCGATAGAAATTAAAGAATAGGCCCGAAACCCCGGTAATACACACAATAAAGATAAATCGGGCTTGTTCCCGCCTTCAATAATACGTACTACGGGGTATAACCCGATAAGTGAATCGGATTGTTTAAAAGTATACCGAGCCTTATTTGTTGATATGAAACGACCCTTTTACGATAAAATAACCTTAGGTCCTCGGACCAAAGGTAAGAGAGGGTTATGAAACGGACATCATTAAGTGCCGCATTCAAGCCCGAGTATGATGTCATAGTGACTCCAGATGCACGTCCCGAGCACTAATTGAAATATTGAATGACATTGAGGACAACAAGGGTCGGGATTTAACCCCGAACCCGTAACCTCTCAAGAAAGTATGCATTGTGGCTCGGTTTCCGGAAATGATAAGGTACCGGGGGTTGTTGATTGTCAGTCAACAACATAAGATAGAATTATGAAACGATGTCGATGGTACCAATGTCCTTTGAGACTACTATTCCTCATACATGTTTATGAACATGAAAGTAACGATGAAATGCATTGACGGAGCTTGCTCTGTCTAAGAGGAATTATAGCAGGGAGATGCTCCGCAAGGTGAGCTGGCCCACTCCCCGCTTGGCGCCATTAAAGTAAAGTTATGTGGTACCATTAGTGGATCGCAGACAATAAATAAAACAAAAATACAATCGCCGAGACGTCTACGGGAATGGCTGAGGCGAACGCTAAGAAAGTAAGAACTTTTATTGATAGTTCTAGAAGCAGGAATCAATCGGTATGGGACGATTGATTTCTTTCTACTTGTCTATTATGCTTTAAGTAAATGTTGATTATATTATTGTAATGTTGCATTGGCACGACTCATAGTTTAGTTAGTTCGTCCCTTACTGAGTTTAGCAACTCACTAAGTTTCTTGATGTTGTAGATGAAGGTAAGCACCAAACAAAATGACGTGGAATCTTCGAGGACTGGAGAGCGTGCATGTGGACAAGACCTGTGACACCAGCGAGTCTATACCCGGACCTTATATATATATTTTGGGATGAATATATATACAAATGTATATGACATAAATATCTATGTTTGATGTAATTACTTAATGTTAAAAAAAATGCATGCATTATTTTGCTTATATTATGTTGTAATTTACGAATTTAAGTATGAAACAAAGATGATAAAGCCGTCACGACTTGTGCTAGCGGGTCGTGACATGTTATGAAGGATTTGGTTGGTTCGTTAGGAAAATTGGCTTGCAACAGCGGTGATCAAGAGGGGCACTCTTCTTCGACTAATACTGTGATAGAAGCAAGCTCAAAAGGTCGTGTTCAAAAGGGTATCAGAGGCCCTTTAGAGGTACACAAAATTCATAATCATGCAAAGGACAAGTCTTCTTTTGAGGAGGAAGGTGCAGTCATGGGGAGCAAACGGAAAGGAAATGAGTCTTTCGGGCCAATACTTGAAGGACAGGCAGACCCTAAGAAGATAAGTGAAGGAGTTAAGCTTCGAGGGGATAACGATAATCTGTTACGCGAGAAGGCTATTTGTGGGTCTGCTGTCTTAGTCAGCCATCAAGAGTTCACAATTGGATGCAGTGGTCAGGAGGATAAGGTCAAATCTAGGAGGAAGTGGAAGAAGATGGCTAGGAAGCCTGAACATGATTCTGGGATGGCCAACGCTGGTCATGGTGATGATATTAGTTCCGAATCAATCCAAACGGCCGAGGAGGCGGGCCTTAACATGCCCCCGACCCCCAAATGAGTTGCCTTGCATGGAATTGTCGGGGACTTAGCAAACCCCCGGCACGAAGAGCCTTAATGGCTCTAAACAAACGGTTGAATCCGGATTGCCTGTTTTTGATGGAATGTAAGGTGGCAAGGAAAAAAATTGAAGCTGAAGGTAGACGTCTTGGGTTTTCGAATTGGTGTGTTGTTGAAGGAGTAGGCACAGCTGGAGGAATCAGGTTATTTTGGAAGACGGGTATGAGAATTGCAATTATTAAGGAGACGGGTGAGATTATAGTGGCAATGGTCAAAGATGAGAACTTGGGGTTGGAATGGCTTCTTATCTGTGGACATTGCCCGTCCTCGACTCAAGGAAGGCAACACTTTTGGGAATTGATAAGTACTCAAGTTACAAGTATAGGTCTAGAGTGGGTGATTATTGGAGACTTCAATGAGGTGACCTCCCAACCAGAGAAAGAAGGTGGAAGAAGAGTCCGTATCAATCGACCAAACTGGTTGCGTGAGTTTTTGTTTAACTTTGGGGCAGTAGACTTGGGATTCTCAGGCGATATTTTCACATGGCACAATGGTCAAGTAGGTAGGGATTGTGTTAGAGAAAGACTTGACAGAGCATGCTCCAGTCTTGGATGGAGATTATTGTATGAGAAGGCTTCTGTGAGGAATCTATATGTTAGTCCTTTAGCTTCGGATCACAGTGCTATTCTTCTTAAGCTTATTGCTGATGAGCGATCAAGGCCTAAGCCTTTCAGATTTTTAGCCATGTGGTCCAGAGATCCAACATGTAAATTGGTGGTTGAACAGGCATGGAAGAAGTATGTTTATGAAGTCCAAGCTTACAAGCTTTTGAGGAGAACGAGCAATGTCAAAATGGATCTGAAGGAGTGGAACTCTAAGCACTTCGGGCATTGCTCTAGGAGAATTGAAGAATTAGAAGCTCGACTCGTTGGTATTCAGACAAACAATCCAAGAAATTCTAGTCTTGTGATGAATAGAGTTTTTGCAGCGGAACTTGAAGAACAGAGAATAAGACAAGAGTGCTTATGGAAACAAAAGTCAAGGGAATTGTGGCTAGCCGAAGGTGACAGAAATTCTCGTTTCTTTCATGCCTCTACAATTATTCGAAGAAAGTGCAACAACATTGATACGATAAAAGGCGATGACGGAGCATGGATTTCTGGTTGGGAGGAGATCGGCGAGCATCTACTGGAAAAATTGAAGAATCAATTTACATCTTCTTGCCCGAGTCCGCCCCAACTTGATCGGTTGATTCAAGAATTGATAGGAAGTGGCGACAATGAAAATCTCTGCAGATCCCCAGATAGAAGCGAGATTGAGAGTGTAGTCAAGGAGATGGCCCCACTAAAGGCCCCGGGCCCAGATGGTTTTCCGGCAATGTTCTACCAACAGTATTGGAATATAGTTGGCGATCAAATAGTGGATTGGATTTGCAGTGTTTTTGCCAGCGGATGCCTTCTGAAGGAACTGAACTATACGTATATAGTGTTTATTCCCAAAGAAGGCCGTACAATTTCTTTCGGGTCTCTTCGTCCTATTAGTTTGTGCAACATATCTTACAAAATTTTGTCTAAGTTATTAGCCAATCGAATTCGCCCCTACTTGGACAGGTTGATTTCCAACTCTCAATCAGCTTTTGTCCCAGGCCGATGGATCTCTGAAAATTCAATACTGGCTCATGAAATCGGTCATTGCTTTCAGAAGAAGAAAGGAAGAGGTGGGTTGATGGGGATCAAAGTAGACATGGCCAAGGCTTATGACAGTTTGGAATGGGACTTTTTTATACAAGTGATGAAGGCTTTTGGGTTTGGTCAACAATTCTGCAACTTAATCTGGCAATGCATCTCTACCACATCTTTTTCTCTTTTGATTAATGGATCAGCCTATGGTGCTTTTAAGGCTGGAAGAGGCATTAGACAGGGGGATCCCTTATCGCCCTACTTGTTCATTATTTGTGCAGAGGTTCTCTCTCGATTACTTGCAGTTAGGGAAGCAGAAGGTAGCATTCATGGAATCCGTATTGCTCCGTCCGCTCCAGCCATCTCCCATTTATTTTTTGCCGATGATCTGCTTTGTTATTGTCGTGCTTCAGAGAGGGAGGTGAAGTTCATTAGGGAAGCGTTGGTGTTTTTGGAAGCTGGTCAGGCCTGTGCATTAATGAGGAAAAGTCGGGGATTTTTTGGTCCAAGAATGTTCCGTGGGCTCTACAACGGAAGATTGGTCAAGTGTGGAGATTGAAGAAACTTGGTATGGATGCGATGTATCTCGGGAACAGATTATTCATTGGGAAGAATAAAAAAGAAGCCTTTCAAAGATTAAAGCAAAAGGTTATAGACAGACTTTCGGGATGGAAAGCTAAGCTTCTTTCTGCTACAGGTAGAGGAACTCTCATTCGATCGGTTATAAGCTCAATGCCTGTTTATAGTATGTCAACTTTTATGCTACCTAAGTCAGTTTCAGCTGATTTAGATAAAGCGACGAGGAAATTTTGGTGGTGCGGGGATGCGAAAGTTAGTAGATGTTGGTGTCCTTCGAGTTGGGATTCAATTTGTCGCCCTAAGTCCCATGGTGGATTGGGTTTTAGGAGATTCTATGATCTCAATCGAGCTTTGGTAGCCAAATTGGGTTGGTTTCTTCAAACTGAAGGACATCGGCTTTGGGTGCAAGCTTTGAAGCAAAAGTATTTTCCTCACTCGGATTTTCTTCAAAGTTCTCCTCCTTCCTCTTGTTCCTGGGGTTGGAAAGGTATCTTAAAATGTAAGGAAATCATTCTGAAGGGTTGTTGTAGGAAAGTTGGTTGTCATGACTCTTTTGATATATGGAAAGATCCTTGGGTGCCGTGGCTGCAAGATCTTCATTTTATCCCGGCCCATTATGATCCAGAAATGAGGCAGACTCGAGTGGCACGTCATGAGCTATGGGATAATCAGACAAAAGAATGGAATTGGGAAATTCTTCAAAGATTGTTTGATACCCGATCTGCCTTAGCAATTAAGCGAATCCAATCGATCCAGAATGATCATGTCAACCAATATATGTGGTTGGGAAATAGGACAGGGAAGTTTTCAGTTAAATCTGCGTATATTACGGACCAGCAATCAAGGTTCGGGGAGGATCCTGTAGGGATTTGGAAGCTGATTTGGGGCCTTAAGATTCATGAGAGATTGAAACTTTTGTTGTGGAGGGTGGCTGCAGGAGTGCTTCCGGTACGAGCGAACATTGCTAAATTCTCACGAGAAGCAGATGACTTATGCCCAATTTGCAAAAATGAAATGGAGACAGAGTCGCACCTATTTTTTGATTGTACCTTTGCCACAGCGATTTGGTTTGCTAGTCCCCTCGCTCTCCATCATAATTATTGGGCTGGCCTCAACACCGCGGAACGACTTCATTTGATGCTCCGTCCGGACCCAAGGCACAACTTGAACAGCGGGGAGTGGAGGCTTTGGAGTGCAATCATTTTGGACCAAATTTGGCGTACCAGGAACGCTCTAGTTCATGAGGGATCTGTCCCTAACGCAATTGCATGCATGGAGAAATGCAAGTCTAGGTGGTTCGAGTTTCAGAGCTCGAGACAAGAGTCGTTGGGTTTAGAAGCAAGGAACGAGGCCTCTTTTTGGACCCCACTACCTGGGGAGTTTATCAAAATTAATGTGGATGCCTCGGTCGGTGATAACACTGCGTCTACCGGAATTGTAGCTAGAAGCGATGATGGTTCGGTATTGGGGATTCAGGTGTTTTTGGGCCCAAAAGTTGCCATTGAGGAGGCTGAAGCGGTAGCGATCAAGAAAGGCATCTTGCTAGCTTTGAACAAAGGATGGAAGAAGGTAATCATCGAATCTGATTATTTTGTGGTGGTGGAGGAATGGCGTACTCAGAGTGGTGATAGTTTATGGTCAGCATCTGAGATCTTAAACCAGGCTAGGAAAGATTTTGTTCAGTTTTTTTATTCTTTTGAGATTCGGTGGACTCCCAGAAATTGTAATGTTGCTGCCCACCAGGTTAGCAACTGGGGTCTTAAACGTTTCTCTCCTACAGAAGATGTTTTATTATATCCAGATTGGAAACTTGTATATTCTCTTAATATCAATACAAGTTAAGAACCTTTTCCAGCAAAAAAAAAAAAAAAAAAACCTCGAGTTTTTCCTAAATGCCAATAAAACATCCTAGATTTAAAACACCCTAGATTATTAACATAAACATTCTATCTAAATTACCAAAAATGCCCTCAAACTTGAAAAAAGAAAAAAATATGGCATTGATGTTTGGAAACGTGATGAGCAATCAGAAGTCCGTATTTGAAATTTATTATTTAAAACGTTATCCTAATTATATGCTAAAAAATTTTATCTGTTGAACATAAACTACGTAATTACTATATGGGTTGTTCTATTGACACACCACTTTTAACTCTTTACACCTCTTTTCTAAATACACACTTTATTTAATTTTAAAATTAAAAAATTACTTATTACACATCCCTATAAATTCCAAAAATACCCATAAATCCGTCAATTTATCAAAACTATTTTATTTTAAAATAACTTTTCTTATTCATCAATTTATTTGTTCTTTAATCTCTACTTCTTCTCTTCTTCTTCTTTTTTTTTTTTTTACAATAAACACACTACAAAAATATGAATAAACTCTTCAAGTTCTATTTTATGAATAATTAGCATATAAAGTGGGTTATGTTATATAGTGCAATATTATATGTTTTTTTTCTAATATAAACAAATTGAAAATTTTAAATTGAGGACACTAACTCTTGTATTTATTTTATAAACTTTAACAATATTTTTTTTCTTTTACGTGATTATATTATGAGTATAAACTCATAAAGATTTATATATATACAAAAAAAAAAAACCAACGTAGAGGCTTCTTATTACATAAAAAAGAATGTAAAAAGGGAAATAATTATAGAATTTTGTTGTTTTAAAGAAAAAAGTTTACAAAAGAATATATACATATATATATATATAGAAGGTTTGAAGGCAAACAAACGTGGTTCTTATTTTTTCGCTCATTTATGTTAAGTCTAATAGCCATCTACGGCATAAAGTGGTCCTCTATCAAATGGTGAACAACATATGGAGCGCTCGAGTCCTTGACTGCTATACCTCTGCACTTATGGATCATAATTTTATTTATTTTTACGCGTGCATTTACTCCTAATTTACGTTAAAATAATATGATTTCTGTCTTTATTGGTGATTTATATATATAGAGATATTAGGAGCAATGACAGCAAATGCAACGAAAACAACGAAAGTCGGAGTCATTTGAGTTAAGGAAAAACGAAGCACTACTTTGAGGCAGATTTACATGAATATTTCTTGAAGTTTTATATAGCACATTGCATATAAAATTAAAGATCTTCGAAAGAGCTTTTCCACGGCATATTATATGTGTGATTCTGATAAGTAACGAAGAAGATACGTGAACTTGAAAATCAGTTTGCAAAGAGTGACCTAGACTCGCAAAATCGCAGCGCCACGACACCTATAAATTAGCGCACCACAGCGCTGCTTTGAAAAGATGGTCCGTGCAATTGCGGAAACACTCCAAAAAAGTCCAAATTACCCTAATTTGATCGAAAACTATAAATAAGACACTTATGACTCGAAAAAGCATTCTTCCATTCAGTTTTAGAGCGTATTGGTGGCGAGACAAGGGGTGTTCTAGTGATGGAGTCGTTTCTAGCCGCCAAGAGTTCTTTCTTTCTTCTTTGCTCTTCTTTTCTTTAATTTGCTTTCTAGGGCTACGATGTAGCCGGACCTATTACTATGTAGAAGTTATTTTCAATTCAATTGATGTTTCTTATTCCATTATATGATGATTAGTTTGATTTGTTCTTAATGCTTGTATGGACTTGATCAAATTGTACGTGATTAATTTGTTTTTAATTAGACATTCAAAGATAATAATTGAAACGTTCTCAAGTCAAATTAACATAAGAAGGATATTAAGCTAGAGATAGCTAATACTCTTGTGTGGTTCTTTGAATTCTCGTTCGTTATGCAATCTAGTATTAATGTTTGAGATAGAGAGATGAAACTTGATATTAGTATTAGGCTAGTCGATACTTGAGAGATATTGATTAGTAAATTAGCAAACTCGCCATCATCATAGGAATAAAAAATTAATAAATTGGATTAACAGATACAAGTGATTGGTCTAGGTGAAATCGAAAGCCCGAGGTATTTTTACATTGCTTTATATTTATTTTTGTCGCATCCTTCAATTGTTTCTTCTTGCATTGGTTAGATATTCATTCTCTTTCATTACATTGTTCAATTAGAGTTTGGATTAGAGTAGTTTGGTACTTAGTGCACAAGTTTTCGTAGGATCGACACTCTACTTATCACTTTATTACTTGAAACGATATCGTGCGTTTGCGATTTCGCACAACATGCACAATGAAAAGTACAAGACTAGCGTCACCCCATATTCTAAATACTTTAGATTTTTGCAACAAATATTGTCATAGGATGAGAATTTTCTTAGTTGTGAGCTAGACAAGAATGAAGTACCTCTTAACAAGATCTGCCGGAAGTCCTTGTTCAGTGAAAACCCGCTCTTATAAATTAGAACTGGCATCTCAACTTTCCAGGAAAACAGTCGACTCCAAAATGCTGCCGGTGTAGTTGTTGGTGAAGATGATGGTGCCGGGGAGACCGACGGACTCCTTGTACTCGAATGTCACGTGAAACGCCGACTCGTCGGGGCATCAGCGAAGTCAGCGTCGTGATCCAGCTCTCCAAATACGTCTTCTTCCCCATCTTCCTTTTCAACGCGTTCTATGATCAAAACCCATACGTAACAAAACTAGTTGATAAGCAATTATAAGTGTAGTACACGCATGTACGCCTTCTTCCCTACCTTCCCTTTCAGCACGTTCTCTGGAAACCGATGTTCTAATTCCAACCAGTCGAGCTCTATTTCTCCTCCGTGGCCGCCAAAGCACCACCGAGTCAATTGAATTGCATTGCCTTATGATTGAATTGCAATTGCTCATTGTAAGCGGAGGCTCCTCCTTTGAGCCGATGAGCAACAATTCAGACGCACTAGTCTTCATCGACTTTCGAATAGTCAAAGAAATTCTCGACGATGTGAAGCCAATCAAGACAATCCTCGATGTGAAGGTGACCGTCAAAATGGGGGAGGTCAAACTTAATATTGTAGTCGCGATGTTGGTGAGGGCAGGGACGGAGCTAGGATCATATTATTTGAAAGATCAATTATTAAAGTGTTCATATTTTTAAATATATAAAGTATATTATATTTGTATCAATCTAACAAAATGTTCTAAGATTCTTAAGATTTTTTAATCTTGATTCACCACGTTTCGACACGTGACGTTTTTTTTATTGCATTTAAGGGCTTTTAGGAGTTTTGAGAAATTTTTAAAATCTAACTAAATATTCTAAAATTTTTAAGGTTTTTAATCCTTGATTCACCACATTTCTTTTTTTTTTTAATTGCGTTTAAGGGCTTTTTATAGGAGTTTTGAGAAATTTTTAAAAATTGAATCAAAGGTCTCTTTTAGGGATTTTTGAAAAAAAGGCCTCTTTTAGGAGTTTTTGAAAAAAAAATTTGAAGAAAAAAAATATCAATTGATTTTTTAATTTACCTTATTTATCTTTTCTTTATAATTTTTTGTGAGAATATAAAATTTATGCCCAAATAGGGAGATATTTATAAATCTAACTTTGACTTTAGGGTTTTTTCAAAAATATATTTTAGTAATGAAAATTACTAGAGTGGGCATAGTTTACACTTCAACAATATAATATTTCTACCACAAACAATTTGAATTTGCTATCAACAAATTACTACACCTATACATATAACTTTAAAAAAAAAAATTGGCAAATTTGGTTAAAACAAAACATATATTGTTTGTCAAGGGCTTTTATCGGTGAGCAAACTACTTCTTTTATAGAATTTTCAGATTGGTTAAAAATAGAATATTTCCAGAGTAATAAAATATTTCCATTATGAAATTTTGTATATAGATTGTGTTAGAAATAGTTTCATAGAAAATCGAATCTTTTGAAAATGAAAAATTCCATAGAAATATGTTTGTAACTTGCTAGAAAATCCAAATTAGTATTTTCATAAGAAATATGAATTAGTCAGAAATAAAATATTTCTACAGAAATATTTTCATAGCTTGATAAAAGTTCTAAATTAGAAAATAAATATTTGTACAGTAATAAAATATTTACTTACGCAAAAAAAAAAAAAAAACACTTAGCAAATACTATAAAAATATTTAGAGCAAAAAAAAAAAATATTGAGAGTTAATAATATTTGTGATAAAAAAAAAATTTTAACATCAACGAGTTTATAATAAAACACAAAAACAGAAGTTGTCTAAAATAATTAGGTATATTTTGGATATCCATATATTTATATAAAGGGTAAAAGTCTAATAAAAATAATGTATAACTTAATTAAGAAAGCTTTAAATTTTGCTTGAATATATATGTAAATATCTAATTTCTTCAAATATTTTTGTAAATATTGAATCAAGGGAGTGCAAAGTTGTAATTTTACTTGAAACATTTACACGTGTTCTACACGCGCTTTGCGAGTTTTATAAAAACTAGTATTATATAAAAATTCATAATTAACTATCCCAAACTGCTTAATTACGTGCATAATATTCTATTAATTTGTTTTTCATAGTTAAGTGAATTTATACTAAACTTTTAAATAATTTTCTTTTTAATATACACTGGATAGTAATCAATAGCATTATTTACCCACTACACATTATACTAGTCATTCATGTAGAGAATCGGATAAGAGCATATGCCAAATTCTTTACGTCTTATTTAAAAATCACAAAAATTCTTAGTTTAATTTTATAAGAAAATAAAAAAGACAAGTAATACAAGATACAAAATAAAAGTCAAAAGAAAAAAAAAAAAGCAACTTACTGCAATTGTTCTCTTACACCAAAGAGGAGAAGAGTTCTACAAGAAGCAAAATAAATGCCTATGAGAAAATCATAAGTTATACCTTTATTAGGTTTATTTATTAATAACTTAGAATTTTTTTTCCTTTAAAAATTATATTTATAAATTAGGTCAATTCATAAATTTTAGAATTATAACTTATAAGGCATTATTTCAGCCCAGTTACGCAAGGGCGTGGGTGTTGAAGTCCGTGCCAGAGGAGTCACCGAGAACTGGTTGGATAGGTTGTCTTCGAAGGACCAAAGTCACCGGCTCTGATGATGCAGTGAGTATTAGGGTTGAATGGAGCTTACAAAAGTAAAGATAGAGTTAATAGGAAAACACATGTTTCATTCATACTGTCATGGTCTTCCATCTGATACTAAAATATCAGACGTAATACAAAACGATGACGACTAATAAACTTTCAACTCGACATTGTGCTTTATTTAGATAGTAATTAGAGATAATAGCCACACACGACAATTAACTCATGACTCAGCACAAACAGCAATAAACGAGTAAGTCTCTCCTTGCTGCATTAACTATATATCATCACAAAAGCTCTTAGATTGAGACACTGTTGGGAATTCCCTTGCCAGTGAGCCACCTTCACTAGTAGGATATAGCAAATTATAAGGAACCTTAAGTGGACCGACCCGGTTCTTGAGTTTCTCGTCCATGTTCCTAGTCATGATGTTCTTCTCAATCTCGCCAAGCCTCTTCTTAAACTCCTCAAAGTGTTTCAATGGCTCGGTGTCTGTTGTCCACTCAGGAGTATCTCTCTGACCAAGATAGATCTCATCAGAGGCATGCCTTGACAAAGTCTCGATAAGCGAAATCCCGATGAGTGATTGAAGCTGAGCAGTGATTGTCCCTAAGAAGAACCTTTTGTTGGAAAAAATTTGTAATAATACACAAAAGTTCTATGTAAGGCGGAAACATGGTATTCTAAAATTTATAATCAAACACTTTGATCAAACCATCAAGAACATAGAACAAGGATCTTTTCATAATTTTATTAGAAAAGCAAACAAGCATACAAATATGCACAAAATTTATTTCATAAATAAATTATAGAGATCAAGAATTTTACCAAGAAGATTCTAGTGATTGACTTCTTCTCTTTACGCCGTGCGTTTCGAGACCGCCAAGGTTGGGCTAAGAGAACGCTCGAAACGAACTTATCGGCCTTTGGAAATCCTTGCTTTGCCGATACCACAATCTTCCAAACCGTGCCTCCGGATCGGGAAGAGACGAGAGTATGGGCTCACTCTAATTTTTCTCACACACACTACTTTAGTGTATAATTAGGCTATAATAATAGCTATAGGAGATGACAATTGAGGGAGCTTCTCTCTCTAGAAATTCTCTCAAAGAAGCTTATGAGCTTGTGTGTTTAATCTCACAAAATTAGGTTTTCTCTCTAGAATAGGGTCCTATTTATAGAGAGAATAAGGAGGTGTTTAATAGGTACACTCCAAGTCCTACTTGGATTCAAACTAATACCTATTATTATTATTTATTTTGGATATATTAAAATATCTAATATTTTAATTATATATATGTATTATATATATAATCGTATAAAAGAAAGTTCGGCACCTTTTAAATCCTTTTGAACATAGGATTATATATATTAATATAATATAATTATATATATATATATATTCGTATATATATATATACGAATTTGAAAGTCGGCAAAGTTTTCAAAAACAAGTTGGCGATTTTAACTTATTATATATATATATAATTTATTTCAAATCCTAAATAGAATCTAATTCTATTTAAATATCCAAAATAGATAATTATCTAACCCTTAGATAATTAATAAGGATGAGTTATTTCAAATCCTACTTCAAATAGGATAACTATCCCTATTCAAATAATTTTGTGTAAATCCTAATCTAATTAGGATTTAAACAAAATACCTCCTTTTTTGATTTATTTATCCAACTCTTGGATAATTTAACAATTAAATAAAACTTTTTTATTTAAATTGCTTGCCTCCCAAATAAACTAATTTTGGCGAGAAACTATTTTCATAATTCCCTCCAAAATTAATTTAAATTAATTTTAACCATTATTTATTTAACAAATAAATAACTAAAATTAATTATTGCCCCAACAAGCCTTATAAGGTTACTTCGCGCAAAAACTAAGTCTATGTAACTAGTTGATGTGATCATGGACCATGCAATACCGATCGCAATCAGAGGAGTGATTCCACCATCGACGCTCCTGAAGGTCCGATGACGAGAGCCCGTACCAAACCGTTCAAGGAGAAACTTAGCTTGTTCATGGCAAGCTTCTTCAAGGAACGAGGTTATTCGAAAGAGTCAAAGACAACGTGCGTGCACGTTATTCAAGCAGCTTAAGACCGAGAAAGAAGCCGGATGGACAACTAGTTGTTCGTCGAAGAATTTACATTAATTAGCATGTAATTTTCCAAAAAGGAGACTAGTTTTGTTATTTTGAATTTGCTGATTAATAAAATAAGTAGAATTTTTTTTTCATGAATTGTTTGAGACTTTATTTCATTTATGAATATTCATCAATATCCGTAATATATTATGTAACTAGAATTCTAGTATATAAGTTTGTTATACACAAAGGAGTAGAATTTTGGTTAATATATTTAAATGAGTCCGTGATTGATCAAGAATGGGTGACTTGATCCGAAATCACATATGCGTTCCACTGACATATTGGATGCGATAACCTTGTCCGGATTGTCGGTGTGGTGACACTAAGTGGAAGCATTCTATATAATTAGATTATATAGGACATGGACCGACTCGATTCCGAAGTGTCGTTTAAGTACCGTTACGATACTCGTCTCGAAGTCATAAGATGATCATATGAGAATCGATCTTAATCCTGAGTGGCCACAGACCCCTAGGTTACGTTTACGGGCCTTTTGATTTGTTCGTTACGGTCCATGATTGATCTGGGCTAAATACTTGCATTTTGGAGGTCCGAAACATGATCACTGGGGAATGGGGTTTCATAGATATGGAATCCAGCTTCTGATAAAAAGCAAGTTAAAATTGGTTCCCTTAATGTGTTGATTCTGGAACCGAACAATTGCGCGCACATTTATGATTAAGATCATAAATGAATTGTTTGCTAGTGAATCAATGGTACTTAAGGAACAAGATATGATCTGAGTGGTAAACGGTATATTCACCAACTCATATCATGAACCAATCTGGAGGGTCGAATCTCATGAAATGATTATATCAATGGACAACTCACCGTGTAAATTATTCTAATAATTTCAGGAGTGCAATTCCGGGTTTTTAGTGGAGTAACCTCGGAATTAATAAATCATATTTTTAACTAAAGAGTTTTAGTTACTTATTTGTTTTTATTGGAGCCTGAATTATTAGGTCCATGGTCCCCGAACCGACTCCATCAGATCGATAGAGATACTCTAATAATTAATGGTGATTAATTATATTTTTCTCACGTTTATTGGATTAATAGTTAATTCGATAATGAGTCTCTACGACTTATTATATTATATTATTTGTTCAAATGCTCATTTTGGATCAAAATAAGTTGGCTAGAGTAACTTCGGAGCCAAAAAAACCCATTTAAAAGGTCGATTTAGGCAAAACTAGTTATAAGCACTTAGTTTTTGCGCGAGGTGAGTTTTTTAGTGTTGTTGGAGGTCAAAATGTGTCCCTAGGAATTATATTAATGTATTATGTATTCAAATACTGATTTGGGATCACAACAACTTTGCTAGGGTCACTTCGAAGCCAAAATATCCATTTTAGGGCTCGGTTTAGGCAAACTAGTTATAAGGACTTAGTTTTTGCGCGAGGTGAGTTTTTAAGTATTGTTGGAGCTGAAAATGAGTCCCTAAGACTTATTATAATATATTATATTAAATTACACATTTGGGACCTAAACAACTACGCTAGATTCACTTCGGAGCCCAAAAACAAATCTAAAGGCTCGATTTAGGCAAAACTAGTTACATAGACTTAGTTTTTGCGCGAAGTGACCTTATAAGGCTTGTTGGGGCTCCAAATGAGTCTCTACGACTTATTATATTATATTATTTGTTCAAATGCTCATTTTGGATCAAAATAAGTTTGCTAGAGTAACTTCGGAGCCAAAAAACCCCTTTAAAAGGTCGATTTCGGCAAAACTAGTTATAAGGACTTAGTTTTTGCGCGAGGTGAGTTTTTTAGTGTTGTTGGAGGTCAAAATGTGTCCCTACGAATTATATTAATGTATAATATGTTCAAATACTGATTTGGGATCACAACAACTTTGCTAGAGTCACTTCGGAGCCAAAATACCCAATTTAGGAATCGATTTAGACAAACTTGTTATAAGGACTTAGTTTTTGCGCGAGGTGAGCTTCTAAGTATTGTTGGAGCTCAAAATGAGTACCTACGAATTATATTAATGTATTATATGTTCAAATACTGATTTGGGATCACAATAACTTAGCTAGAGTCACTTCGGAGCCAAAATACCCAATTTAGGGATCGATTTAGGCAAACTTGTTATAAGGACTTAGTTTTTGCGCGAGGTGAGCTTCTAAGTGTTGTTGGAGCTGAAAATGAGTCCCTACGAATTATATTAATGTATTATATATTCAAATACTGATTTGGGATCACAACAACTTTGCTAGACTCACTTCGGAGCCAAAATACCCAATTTAGGGATCGATTTAGGCAAACTAGTTATAAGGACTTAGTTTTTGCGCGAAGTGAGCTTCTAAGTTTTGTTGTAGCTCAAAATGAGTCACTACGAATTATATTAATGTATTATATGTTCAAATACTGATTTGGGATCACAACAACTTTGCTAGGGTCACTTCGGAGCCAAAATACCCATTTTAGGGCTCGGTTTAGGCAAACTAGTTATAAGGACTTAGTTTTTGCGCGAGTTGAGTTTTTAAGTGTTGTTGGAGCTCAAAATGAGTCAATAAGACTTATTATAATATATTATATTAAATTACACATTTGGGACCAAAACAACTACACTAGATTCACTTCGGAGCCCAAAAACAAATCTAAAGGCTCGATTTAGGCAAAACTAGTTACATAGACTTAGTTTTTGCGCGAAGTGACCATATAAGGCTTGTTGGGGCTCCAATTGAGTCTCTACGACTTATTATATTATATTATTTGTTCAAATGCTCATTTTGGATTAAAATAAGTTTGCTAGAGTAACTTCGGAGCCAAAAAAACCCGTTTAAAAGGTCGATTTAGGTAAAACTAGTTAGAAGGACTTAGTTTTTGCGCGAGGTGAGTTTTTTAGTGTTGTTGGAGGTCCAAATGAGTCCCTACGAATTATATTAATGTATTATATGTTCAAATACTGATTTGGGATCACAACAACTTTGCTAGAGTCACTTCGGAGCAAAAATACCCAATTTAGGGATCGATTTGGGCAAACTTGTTATAAGGACATAGTTTTTGCGCGAGGTGAGCTTCTAAGTGTTGTTGGAGCTCAAAATGAGTCCCTAGGAATTATATTAATGTATTATATATTCAAATACTGATTTGGGATCACAACAACTTTGCTAGACTCACTTCGGAGCCAAAATACCGAATTTAGGGATGGATTTAGGCAAACTTGTTATAAGGACTTAGTTTTTGCGCGAAGTGAGCTTCTAAGTTTCGTTGTAGCTCAAAATGAGTCCCTACGAATTATATTAATGTATTATATGTTCAAATACTGATTTGGGATCACAACAACTTTGCTAGGGTCACTTCAGAGCCAAAATACCCATTTTAGGGCTCGGTTTAGGCAAACTAGTTATAAGGACTTAGTTTTTGCGCGAGTTGAGTTTTTACGTGTTATTGGAGCTCAAAATGAGTCCATAAGACTTATTATAATATATTATATTAAATTACACATTTGGGACCAAAACAAATACACTAGATTCACTTCGGAGCCCAAAAACAAATCTAAAGGCTCGATTTAGGCAAAACTAGTTACATAGACTTAGTTTTTCCGCGAAGTGACCATATAAGGCTTGTTGGGGCTCCAAATGAGTCTCTACGACTTATTATATTATATTATTTGTTCAAATCTCATTTTGGATCAAAATAAGTTTGCTAGAGTAACTTCGGAGCCAAAAAACCCGTTTAAAAGGTCGATTTAGGCAAAACTAGTTAGAAGGACTTAGTTTTTGCGCGAGGCGAGTTTTTTAGTATTGTTGGAGGTCCAAATGAGTCCCTACGAATTATATTAATGTATTATATGTTCAAATACTGATTTGGGATCACAACAACTTTGCTAGAGTCACTTCGGAGCAAAAATACCCAATTTAGGGATCGATTTAGGCAAACTTGTTATAAGGACATAGTTTTTGCGCGAGGTGAGCTTCTAAGTGTTGTTGGAGCTCAAAATGAGTCCCTACGAATTATATTAATGTATTATATATTCAAATACTGATTTGGGATCACAACAACTTTGCTAGACTCACTTCGGAGCCAAAATACCTAATTTAGGGATTGATTTAGGCAAACTTGTTATAAGGACTTAGTTTTTGCACGAGGTGAGCTTCTAAGTGTTGTTGGAGCTCAAAATGAGTCCTTACGAATTATATTAATGTATTATATTTTCAAATACTGATTTGGGATCACAACAACTTTGCTAGGGTCACTTCGGAGCCAAAATACCCATTTTAGGGCTCGGTTTAGGCAAACTAGTTATAAGGACTTAGTTTTTGCGCGAGTTGAGTTTTTAAGTGTTGTTGGAGCTCAAAATGAGTCCATAAGACTTATTATAATATATTATATTAAATTACACATTTGGGACCAAAACAACTACACCAGATTCACTTTGGAGCCCAAAAACAAATCTAAAGGCTCGATTTAGGCAAAACTAGTTACATAGACCTAGTTTTTCCGCGAAGTGACCATATAAGGCTTGTTGGGGCTCCAAATGAGTCTCTACGACTTATTATATTATATTATTTGTTCAAATGCTAATTTTGGATCAAAATAAGTTTGCTAGAGTAACTTCGGAGCCAAAAAACCCGTTTAAAAGGTCGATTTAGGCAAAACTAGTTAGAAGGACTTAGTTTTTGCGCGAGGTGAGTTTTTTAGTGTTGTTGGAGGTCCAAATGAGTCCCTACGAATTATATTAATGTATTATATGTTCAAATACTGATTTGGGATCACAACAACTTTGCTAGAGTCACTTCGGAGCAAAAATACCCAATTTAGGGATCGATTTAGGCAAACTTGTTATAAGGACATAGTTTTTGCGCGAGGTGAGCTTCTAAGTGTTGTTGGAGCTCAAAATGAGTCCCTACGAATTATATTAATGTATTATATATTCAAATACTGATTTGGGATCACAACAACTTTGCTAGACTCACTTCGGAGCCAAAATACCCAATTTAGGGATTGATTTAGGCAAACTTGTTATAAGGACTTAGTTTTTGCACGAGGTGAGCTTCTAAGTGTTGTTGGAGCACAAAATGAGTCCCTACGAATTATATTAATGTATTATATTTTCAAATACTGATTTGGGATCACAACAACTTTGCTAGAGTCACTTCGGAGCAAAAATAACCAATTTAGGGATCGATTTAGACATACTTGTTATAAGGACTTAGTTTTTGCGCGAGTTGAGCTTCTAAGTGTTGCTGGAGCTCAAAATGAGTCCCTACGAATTATATTAATGTATTATGTATTCAAATACTGATTTGGGATCTCAACAACTTTGCTAGGGTCACTTCGAAGCCAAAATACCCATTTTAGGGCTCGGTTTAGGCAAACTAGTTATAAGGACTTAGGTTTTGCGCGAGGTGAGTTTTTAAGTGTTGTTGGAGCTCAAAATGAGTCCCTAAGACTTATTATGATATATTATATTAAATTACACATTTGGGACCTAAACAACTACGCTAGATTCACTTCGGAGCCTAAAAACAAATTTAAAGGCTCGATTTAAGCAAAACTAGTTACATAGACTTAGTTTTTGCGTGAAGTGACCTTATAAGGCTTGTTGGGGCTCCAAATGAGTCTCTACGACTTATTATATTATATTATTTGTTCAAATGCTTATTTTGGAGCAAAATAAGTTTGCTGGAGTAACTTCGGAGCCCAAAAACCCATTTAAAAGGTCGATTTAGGCAAAACTAGTTATAAGGACTTAGTTTTTGCGCGAGGTGAGTTTTTTAGTGTTGTTGGAGGTCAAAATGTGTCCCTACGAATTATATTAATGTATTATATGTTCAAATACTGATTTGGGATCACAACAACTTTGCTAGAGTCACTTCGGAGCCAAAATACCCAATTTAGGAATCGATTTAGACAAACTTGTTATAAGGACTTAGTTTTTGCGCGAGGTGAGCTTCTAAGTATTGTTGGAGCTCAAAATGAGTACCTACGAATTATATTAATGTATTATATGTTCAAATACTGATTTGGGATCACAATAACTTAGCTAGAGTCACTTCGGAGCCAAAATACCCAATTTAGGGATCGATTTAGGCAAACTTGTTATAAGGACTTAGTTTTTGCGCGAGGTGAGCTTCTAAGTGTTGTTGGAGCTGAAAATGAGTCCCTACGAATTATATTAATGTATTATATATTCAAATACTGATTTGGGATCACAACAACTTTGCTAGACTCACTTCGGAGCCAAAATACCCAATTTAGGGATCGATTTAGGCAAACTAGTTATAAGGACTTAGTTTTTGCGCGAAGTGAGCTTCTAAGTTTTGTTGTAGCTCAAAATGAGTCCCTACGAATTATATTAATGTATTATATGTTCAAATACTGATTTGGGATCACAACAACTTTGCTAGGGTCACTTCGGAGCCAAAATACCCATTTTAGGGCTCGGTTTAGGCAAACTAGTTATAAGGACTTAGTTTTTGCGCGAGTTGAGTTTTTAAGTGTTGTTGGAGCTCAAAATGAGTCAATAAGACTTATTATAATATATTATATTAAATTACACATTTGGGACCAAAACAACTACACTAAATTCACTTCGGAGCCCAAAAACAAATCTAAAGGCTCGATTTAGGCAAAACTAGTTACATACACTTAGTTTTTGCGCGAAGTGACCATATAAGGCTTGTTGGGGCTCCAATTGAGTCTCTACGACTTATTATATTATATTATTTGTTCAAATGCTCATTTTGGATTAAAATAAGTTTGCTAGAGTAACTTCGGAGCCAAAAAAACCCGTTTAAAAGGTCGATTTAGGTAAAACTAGTTAGAAGGACTTAGTTTTTGCGCGAGGTGAGTTTTTTAGTGTTGTTGGAGGTCCAAATGAGTCCCTACGAATTATATTAATGTATTATATGTTCAAATACTGATTTGGGATCACAACAACTTTGCTAGAGTCACTTCGGAGCAAAAATACCCAATTTAGGGATCGATTTAGGCAAACTTGTTATAAGGACATAGTTTTTGCGCGAGGTGAGCTTCTAAGTGTTGTTGGAGCTCAAAATGAGTCCCTACGAATTATATTAATGTATTATATATTCAAATACTGATTTGGGATCACAACAACTTTTCTAGACTCACTTCAGAGCCAAAATACCGAATTTAGGGATGGATTTAGGCAAACTTGTTATAAGGACTTAGTTTTTGCGCTAAGTGAGCTTCTAAGTTTCGTTGTAGCTCAAAATGAGTCCCTACGAATTATATTAATGTATTATATGTTCAAATACTGATTTGGGATCACAACAACTTTGCTAGGGTCACTTCAGAGCCAAAATACCCATTTTAGGGCTCGGTTTAGGCAAACTAGTTATAAGGACTTAGTTTTTGCGCGAGTTGAGTTTTTACGTGTTATTGGAGCTCAAAATGAGTCCATAAGACTTATTATAATATATTATATTAAATTACACATTTGGGACCAAAACAAATACACTAGATTCACTTCGGAGCCCAAAAACAAATCTAAAGGCTCGATTTAGGCAAAACTAGTTACATAGACTTAGTTTTTCCGCGAAGTGACCATATAAGGCTTGTTGGGGCTCCAAATGAGTCTCTACGACTTATTATATTAGATTATTTGTTCAAATCTCATTTTGGATCAAAATAAGTTTGCTAGAGTAACTTCGGAGCCAAAAAACCCGTTTAAAAGGTCGATTTAGGCAAAACTAGTTAGAAGGACTTAGTTTTTGCGCGAGGTGAGTTTTTTAGTATTGTTGGAGGTCCAAATGAGTCCCTACGAATTATATTAATGTATTATATGTTCAAATACTGATTTGGGATCACAACAACTTTGCTAGAGTTACTTCGGAGTAAAAATACCCAATTTAGGGATCGATTTGGGCAAACTTGTTATAAGGACATAGTTTTTGCGCGAGGTGAGCTTCTAAGTGTTGTTGGAGCTCAAAATGAGTCCCTATGAATTATATTAATGTATTATATGTTCAAATACTAATTTGGGATCATAACAACTTTGCTAGGGTCACTTCGGAGCCAAAATACCCATTTTAGGGCTCGGTTTACGCAAAGTAGTTATAAGGACTTAGTTTTTGCGCGAGGTGAGTTTTTAAGTGTTGTTGGATCTCAAAATGAGTCCCTAAGACTTATTATAATATATTATATTAAATTACACATTTGGGACCTAAACAACTACGCTAGATTCACTTCGGAGCCCAAAACAAATCTGAAGGCTCGATTTAGGCAAAACTAGTTACATAGACTTAGTTTTTGCGCGAAGTGACCTTATAAGGCTTGTTGGGTTCCAAATGAGTCTCTACGACTTATTATATTATATTATTTGTTCAAATGCTCATTTTGGATCAAAATAAGTTTGCTAGAGTAACTTCGGAGCCAAAAAACCCGTTTAAAAGGTCGATTTAGGCAAAACTAGTTATAAGGACTTAGTTTTTGCACGAGGTGAGTTTTTTAGTGTTGTTGGAGGTCAAAATGAGTCCCTACGAATTATATTAATGTAATATATGTTCAAATACTGATTTGGGATCACAATAACTTAGCTAGAGTCACTTTGGAGCCAAAATACCCAATTTAGGGATCGATTTAGGCAAACTTGTTATAAGGACTTAGTTTTTGCGCGAGGTGAGCTTCTAAGTGTTGTTGGAGCTGAAAATGAGTCCCTACGAATTATATTAATGTATTATATATTCAAATACTGATTTGGGATCACAACAACTTTGCTAGACTCACTTCGGAGCCAAAATACCCAATTTAGGGATCGATTTAGGCAAACTAGTTATAAGGACTTAGTTTTTGCGCGAAGTGAGCTTCTAAGTTTTGTTGTAGCTCAAAATGAGTCCCTACGAATTATATTAATGTATTATATGTTCAAATACTGATTTGGGATCACAACAACTTTGCTAGGGTCACTTCGGAGCCAAAATACCCATTTTAGGGCTCGGTTTAGGCAAACTAGTTATAAGGACTTAGTTTTTGCGCGAGTTGAGTTTTTAAGTGTTGTTGGAGCTCAAAATGAGTCAATAAGACTTATTATAATATATTATATTAAATTACACATTTGGGACCAAAACAACTACACTAGATTCACTTCGGAGCCCAAAAACAAATCTAAAGGCTCGATTTAGGCAAAACTAGTTACATAGACTTAGTTTTTGCGCGAAGTGACCATATAAGGCTTGTTGGGGCTCCAATTGAGTCTCTACGACTTATTATATTATATTATTTGTTCAAATGCTCATTTTGGATTAAAATAAGTTTGCTAGAGTAACTTCGGAGCCAAAAAAAACCCGTTTAAAAGGTCGATTTAGGTAAAACTAGTTAGAAGGACTTAGTTTTTGCGCGAGGTGAGTTTTTTAGTGTTGTTGGAGGTCCAAATGAGTCCCTACGAATTATATTAATGTATTATATGTTCAAATACTGATTTGGAATCACAACAACTTTGCTAGAGTCACTTCGGAGCAAAAATACCCAATTTAGGGATCGATTTAGGCAAACTTGTTATAAGGACATAGTTTTTGCGCGAGGTGAGCTTCTAAGTGTTGTTGGAGCTCAAAATGAGTCCCTACGAATTATATTAATGTATTATATATTCAAATACTGATTTTGGATCACAACAACTTTGCTAGACTCACTTCGGAGCCAAAATACCCAATTTAGGGATTGATTTAGGCAAACTTGTTATAAGGACTTAGTTTTTGCACGAGGTGAGCTTCTAAGTGTTGTTGGAGCTCAAAATGAGTCCTTACGAATTATATTAATGTATTATATTTTCAAATACTGATTTGGGATCACAACAACTTTGCTAGGGTCACTTCGGAGCCAAAATACCCATTTTAGGGCTCGGTTTAGGCAAACTAGTTATAAGGACTTAGTTTTTGCGCGAGTTGAGTTTTTAAGTGTTGTTGGAGATCAAAATGAGTCCATAAGACTTATTATAATATATTATATTAAATTACACATTTGGGACCAAAACAACTACACTAGATTCACTTTGGAGCCCAAAAACAAATCTAAAGGCTCGATTTAGGCAAAACTAGTTACATAGACCTAGTTTTTCCGCGAAGTGACCATATAAGGCTTGTTGGGGCTCCAAATGAGTCTCTACGACTTATTATATTATATTATTTGTTCAAATGCTCATTTTGGATCAAAATAAGTTTGCTAGAGTAACTTCGCAGCCAAAAAACCCGTTTAAAAGGTCGATTTAGGCAAAACTAGTTAGAAGGACTTAGTTTTTGCGCGAGGTGAGTTTTTTAGTGTTGTTGGAGGTCCAAATGAGTCCCTACGAATTATATTAATGTATTATATGTTCAAATACTGATTTGGGATCACAACAACTTTGCTAGAGTCACTTCGGAGCAAAAATAACCAATTTAGGGATCGATTTAGACATACTTGTTATAAGGACTTAGTTTTTGCGCGATTTGAGCTTCTAAGTGTTGCTGGAGCTCAAAATGAGTCCCTACGAATTATATTAATGTATTATGTATTCAAATACTGATTTGGGATCTCAACAACTTTGCTAGGGTCACTTCGAAGCCAAAATACCCATTTTAGGGCTCGGTTTAGGCAAACTAGTTATAAGGACTTAGGTTTTGCGCGAGGTGAGTTTTTAAGTGTTGTTGGAGCTCAAAATGAGTCCCTAAGACTTATTATGATATATTATATTAAATTACACATTTGGGACCTAAACAACTACGCTAGATTCACTTCGGAGCCTAAAAACAAATTTAAAGGCTCGATTTAAGCAAAACTAGTTACATAGACTTAGTTTTTGCTTGAAGTGACCTTATAAGGCTTGTTGGGGCTCCAAATGAGTCTCTACGACTTATTATATTATATTATTTGTTCAAATGCTTATTTTGGAGCAAAATAAGTTTGCTGGAGTAACTTCGGAGCCCAAAAACCCATTTAAAAGGTCGATTTAGGCAAAACTAGTTATAAGGACTTAGTTTTTGCGCGAGGTGAGTTTTTTAGTGTTGTTGGAGGTCAAAATGTGTCCCTACGAATTATATTAATGTATTATATGTTCAAATACTGATTTGGGATCGCAACAACTTTTCTCCAGTCACTTTGGAGCCAAAATTTCCAATTTAGGGATCGATTTAGGCAAACTTGTTATAAGGACTTAGTTTTTGCGCGAGGTGAGCTTCTAAGTATTGTTGGAGCTCAAAATGAGTCCCTACGAATTATATTAATGTATTATATGTTCAAATACTGATTTGGGATCACAACAAATTAGCTAGAGTCACTACGGAGCCAAAATACCCAATTTAGGGATCGATTTAGGCAAACTTGTTATAAGGACTTAGTTTTTGCGCGAAGTGAGCTTCTAAGTGTTGTTAGAGCTCAAAATGAGTCCATACGAATTATATTAATGTATTATATGTTCAAATACTGATTTGGGATCACAACAACTTTGCTAGGGTCACTTTGGAGACAAAATACCCATTTTAGGGCTCGGTTTAGGCAAACTAGTTATAAGGACTTAGTTTTCGCGCGAGGTTAGTTTTTAAGTGTTGTTGGAGCTCAAAATGAGTCCATAAGACTTATTATAATATATTATATTAAATTACACATTTGGGACCAAAACAACTGCACTAGATTCACTTCAGAGCCCAAAAACAAATCTAAAGGCTCGATTTAGGCAAAACTAGTTACATAGACTTAGTTTTTGCGCGAAGTGACCTTATAAGGCTTGTTGGGGCTCCAAATGAGTCTCTACGACTTATTATATTATATTATTTGTTCAAATGCTCATTTTGGATCAAAATAAGTTTGCTAGAGTAACTTCGGAGCCAAAAAACCCGTTTAAAAGGTCGATTTAGGCAAAAGTAGTAATAAGGACTTAGTTTTTGCACGAGGTGAGTTTTTTAGTGTTGTTGGAGGTCAAAATGAGTCCCTACGAATTATATTAATGTAATATATGTTCAAATACTGATTTGGGATCGCAACAACTTTGCTAGAGTCACTTCGAAGCCAAAATACCCATTCTAGGGCTCGGTTCAGGCAAACTAGTTATAAGGACTTAGTTTTTGCGCGAGGTGAGTTTTTAAGTGTTGTTGGAGCTCAAAATGAGTTCCTAAGACTTATTCTAATATATTATATTAAATTACACATTTGGGACCTAAACAACTATGCTAGATTCACTTCGGAGCCCAAAAACAAATCTAAAGGCTCGATTTAGGCAAAACTAGTTACACAGACTTAGTTTTTGCGCGAAGTGACCTTATAATGCTTGTTGGGTCTCCAAATGAGTCTCTACGACTTATTATATTATATTATTCGTTCAAATGCTCATTTTGGATCAAAATAAGTTTGCTTGAAGTAACTTCGGAGCCAAAAAACCTGTTTAAAAGGTCGATTTAGGCAAAACTAGTTATAAGGACTTAGTTTTTGCGCGCGGTGAGTTTTTTAGTGTTGTTGGAGGTCAAAATGAGTCCCTACGAATTATATTAATGTATTATATGTTCAAATACTCATTTGGGATCACAACAACTTTGCTAGAGTCACTTCGGAACCAAAATACCCAATTTAGGGATCGATTTAGGCAAACTTGTTATAAGGACTTAGTTTTTACCGCGAGGTGAGCTTCTAAGTGTTGTTGGAGCTGAAAATGAGTCCCTACAAATTATATTAATGTATTATATGTTCAAATACTGATTTGGGATCGTAACAACTTTTCTACAGTCACTTCGGAGCCAAAATACCCAATTTAGGGATCGGTTTAGGCAAATTAGTTATAAGGACTTAGTTTTTGCGCGAGGTGAGTTTTTACCTGTTGTTGGATCTCAAAATGACACCCTAAGACTTATTAAAATATATTATATTAAATTACATATTTGGGACCTAAATAACTACGCTAGATTCACTTCGGAGCCCAAAAACAAATCTAAAGGCTCGATTTAGGCAAAACTAGTTACACAGACTTAGTTTTTGCGTGAAGTGACCTTACAAGGCTTGTTGGGGCTCCAAATGAGTCTCTACGACTTATTATATTATATTATTCGTTCAAATGCTCATTTTGGATCAAAATAAGTTTGCTTGAGTAACTTCGGAGCCAAAAAACCCGTTTAAAAGGTCGATTTAGGCAAAACTAGTTATAAGGACTTAGTTTTTGCGCGAGGTGAGTTTTTTAGTGTTGTTGGAGGTCAAAATGAGTCCCTACAAATTATATTAATGTATTATATGTTCAAATACTGATTTGGGATCACAACAAGTTTCCTAGAGTCACTCGGAGCCAAAATACCCAATTTAGGGATCGATTTAGGCAAACTTGTTATAAGGACTTAGTTTTTGCGCGAGGTGAGCTTCTAAGTGTTGTTGGAGCTCAAAATGAGTCCCTACAAATTATATTAATGTATTATATGTTCAAATACTGATTTGAGATCGCAACAACTTTTCTTCAGTCACTTCGGAGCCAAAATACCCAATTTAGGGATCGATTTAGGCAAACTTGTTATAAGGACTTAGTTTTTGCGCGAGGTGAGCTTCTAAGTGTTGTTCGAGTTAAAAATGAGTCCCTAAGACTTATTATAATATATTATATTATATTACACATTTGGGACCTAAACACCTACGCTAGATTCACTTCGGAGCCCAAAAACAAATCTAAAGGCTCGATTCAGGCAAAACTAGTTACATAGACTTAGTTTTTGCGCGAAGTGACCTTATAAGGCTTGTTGGGGTTCCAAATGAGTCTGTACGACTTATTATATTATATTATTTGTTCAAATGCTCATTTTGGATCAAAATAAGTTTGCTAGAGTAACTTCGGAGCCAAAAAACCCGTTTAAAAGGTCGATTTAGGCAAAACTAGTTATAAGGACTTAGTTTTTGCGCGAGGTGAATTTTTTAGCGTTGTTGGAGGTCAAAATGAGTCCCTACAAATTATATTAATGTATTATATGTTCAAATACTGATTTGGGATCACAACAACTTTGCTAGAGTCACTTCGGAGCCAAAATACCCATTGTAGTTCTCGATTTAGGCAAACTAGTTATAAGGACTTAGTTTTTGCGCGAGGTGAGTTTTTAAGTGTTGTTGGCCAAATTACCCAATTTACGGCTCGATTTAGGCAAACTGGTTATAATGAATTAGTTTTTGCGCGAGGTGTGTCTCTAAGTGTTGTTAGAGCTCAAAATGAGTCCTTACAAATTATATTAATGTATTATATGTTCAAATACTCATTTGGTATCATAACAACTTTGCTAGAGTCACTTCGGGGCCAAAATACCCATTTTAGGGCTAGATTTAGGCAAACTAGTTATAAGGACTTAGTTTTTGCGCGAGGTGAGTTTCTAAGTGTTGTTGGAGCTCAAATGAGTCCCTACGAATTATATTAATGTATTATATGTTCAAATACTGATTTGGGATCACAACAACTTTGCTAGGGTCACTTCGGAGCCAAAATACCCATTTTAGGGATCGGTTTAGGCAAACTAGTTATAAGGACTTAGTTTTTGCGCGAGGTGAGTTTTTACCTGTTGTTGGATCTCAAAATGACTCCCTAAGACTTATTAAAATATATTATATTAAATTACATATTTGGGACCTAAATAACTACGCTAGATTCACTTCAGAGCCCAAAAACAAATCTAAAGGCTCGATTTAGGCAAAACTAGTTACACAGACTTAGTTTTTGCGCGAAGTGACCTTACAAGGCTTGTTGGCGCTCCAAATGAGTCTCTACGACTTATTATATTATATTATTCGTTCAAATGCTCATTTTGGATCAAAATAAGTTTGCTTGAGTAACTTCGGAGCCAAAAAACCCGTTTAAAAGGTCGATTTAGGCAAAACTAGTTATAAGGACTTAGTTTTTGCGCGAGGTGAGTTTTTTAGTGTTGTTGGAGGTTAAAATGAGTCCCTACAAATTATATTAATGTATTATATGTTCAAATACTGATTTGGGATCACAACAACTTTCCTAGAGTCACTCGGAGCCAAAATACCCAATTTAGGGATCGATTTAGGCAAACTTGTTATAAGGACTTAGTTTTTGCGCGAGGTGAGCTTCTAAGTGTTGTTGGAGCTCAAAATGAGTCCCTACAAATTATATTAATGTATTATATGTTCAAATACTGATTTGGGATCGCAACAACTTTTCTTCAGTCACTTCGGAGCCAAAATACCCAATTTAGGGATCGATTTAGGCAAACTTGTTATAAGGACTTAGTTTTTGCGCGAGGTGAGCTTCTAAGTGTTGTTCGAGTTCAAAATGAGTCCCTAAGACTTATTATAATATATTATATTATATTACACATTTGGGACCTAAACACCTACGCTAGATTCACTTCGGAGCCCAAAAACAAATCTAAAGGCTCGATTCAGGCAAAACTAGTTACATAGACTTAGTTTTTGCGCGAAGTGACCTTATAAGGCTTGTTGGGGTTCCAAATTAGTCTGTACGACTTATTATATTATATTATTTGTTCAAATGCTCATTTTGGATCAAAATAAGTTTGCTAGAGTAACTTCGGAGCCAAAAAACCCGTTTAAAAGGTCGATTTAGGCAAAACTAGTTATAAGGACTTAGTTTTTGCGTGAGGTGAATTTTTTAGCGTTGTTGGAGGTCAAAATGAGTCCCTACAAATTATATTAATGTATTATATGTTCAAATACTGATTTGGGATCACAACAACTTTGCTAGAGTCACTTCGGAGCCAAAATACCCATTGTAGTTCTCGATTTAGGCAAACTAGTTATAAGGACTTAGTTTTTGCGCGAGGTGAGTTTTTAAGTGTTGTTGGCCAAATTACCCAATTTACGGCTCGATTTAGGCAAACTGGTTATAATGAATTAGTTTTTGCGCGAGGTGTGTCTCTAAGTGTTGTTAGAGCTCAAAATGAGTCCCTACAAATTATATTAATGTATTATATGTTCAAATACTCATTTGGTATCACAACAACTTTGCTAGAGTCACTTCGGGGCCAAAATACCCATTTTAGGGCTAGATTTAGGCAAACTAGTTATAAGGACTTAGTTTTTGCGCGAGGTGAGTTTTTACCTGTTGTTGGATCTCAAAATGACTCCCTAAGACTTATTAAAATATATTATATTAAATTACATATTTGGGACCTAAATAACTACGCTAGATTCACTTCGGAGCCCAAAAACAAATCTAAAGGCTTGATTTAGGCAAAACTAGTTACACAGATTTAGTTTTTGCGCGAAGTGACCTTACAAGGCTTGTTGGGGCTCCAAATGAGTCTCTACGACTTATTATATTATATTATTCGTTCAAATGCTCATTTTGGATCAAAATAAGTTTGCTTGAGTAACTTCGGAGCCAAAAAACCCGTTTAAAAGGTCGATTTAGGCAAACTAGTTATAAGGACTTAGTTTTTGCGCGAGGTGAGTTTCTAAGTGTTGTTGGAGCTCAAATGAGTCCCTACGAATTATATTAATGTATTATATGTTCAAATACTGATTTGGGATCACAACAACTTTGCTAGGGTCACTTCGGAGCCAAAATACCCATTTTAGGGATCGGTTTAGGCAAACTAGTTATAAGGACTTAGTTTTTGCGCGAGGTGAGTTTTTACCTGTTGTTGGATCTCAAAATGACTCCCTAAGACTTATTAAAATATATTATATTAAATTACATATTTGGGACCTAAATAACTACGCTAGATTCACTTCGGAGCCCAAAAACAAATCTAAAGGCTCGATTTAGGCAAAACTAGTTACACAGACTTAGTTTTTGCGCGAAGTGACCTTACAAGGCTTGTTGGGGCTCCAAATGAGTCTCTACGACTTATTATATTATATTATTCGTTCAAATGCTCATTTTGGATCAAAATAAGTTTGCTTGAGTAACTTCGGAGCCAAAAAACCCGTTTAAAAGGTCGATTTAGGCAAAACTAGTTATAAGGACTTAGTTTTTGCGCGAGGTGAGTTTTTTAGTGTTGTTGGAGGTCAAAATGAGTCCCTACGAATTATATTAATGTAATATATGTTCAAATACTGATTTGGGATCGCAACAACTTTGCTAGAGTCACTTCGAAGCCAAAATACCCATTCTAGGGCTCGGTTCAGGCAAACTAGTTATAAGGACTTAGTTTTTGCGCGAGGTGAGTTTTTAAGTGTTGTTGGAGCTCAAAATGAGTTCCTAAGACTTATTCTAATATATTATATTAAATTACACATTTGGGACCTAAACAACTATGCTAGATTCACTTCGGAGCCCAAAAACAAATCTAAAGGCTCGATTTAGGCAAAACTAGTTACACAGACTTAGTTTTTGCGCGAAGTGACCTTATAATGCTTGTTGGGTCTCCAAATGAGTCTCTACGACTTATTATATTATATTATTCGTTCAAATGCTCATTTTGGATCAAAATAAGTTTGCTTGAAGTAACTTCGGAGCCAAAAAACCTGTTTAAAAGGTCGATTTAGGCAAAACTAGTTATAAGGACTTAGTTTTTGCGCGCGGTGAGTTTTTTAGTGTTGTTGGAGGTCAAAATGAGTCCCTACGAATTATATTAATGTATTATATGTTCAAATACTCATTTGGGATCACAACAACTTTGCTAGAGTCACTTCGGAACCAAAATACCCAATTTAGGGATCGATTTAGGCAAACTTGTTATAAGGACTTAGTTTTTACCGCGAGGTGAGCTTCTAAGTGTTGTTGGAGCTGAAAATGAGTCCCTACAAATTATATTAATGTATTATATGTTCAAATACTGATTTGGGATCGTAACAACTTTTCTACAGTCACTTCGGAGCCAAAATACCCAATTTAGGGATCGGTTTAGGCAAATTAGTTATAAGGACTTAGTTTTTGCGCGAGGTGAGTTTTTACCTGTTGTTGGATCTCAAAATGACACCCTAAGACTTATTAAAATATATTATATTAAATTACATATTTGGGACCTAAATAACTACGCTAGATTCACTTCGGAGCCCAAAAACAAATCTAAAGGCTCGATTTAGGCAAAACTAGTTACACAGACTTAGTTTTTGCGTGAAGTGACCTTACAAGGCTTGTTGGGGCTCCAAATGAGTCTCTACGACTTATTATATTATATTATTCGTTCAAATGCTCATTTTGGATCAAAATAAGTTTGCTTGAGTAACTTCGGAGCCAAAAAAACCCGTTTAAAAGGTCGATTTAGGCAAAACTAGTTATAAGGACTTAGTTTTTGCGCGAGGTGAGTTTTTTAGTGTTGTTGGAGGTCAAAATGAGTCCCTACAAATTATATTAATGTATTATATGTTCAAATACTGATTTGGGATCACAACAAGTTTCCTAGAGTCACTCGGAGCCAAAATACCCAATTTAGGGATCGATTTAGGCAAACTTGTTATAAGGACTTAGTTTTTGCGCGAGGTGAGCTTCTAAGTGTTGTTGGAGCTCAAAATGAGTCCCTACAAATTATATTAATGTATTATATGTTCAAATACTGATTTGAGATCGCAACAACTTTTCTTCAGTCACTTCGGAGCCAAAATACCCAATTTAGGGATCGATTTAGGCAAACTTGTTATAAGGACTTAGTTTTTGCGCGAGGTGAGCTTCTAAGTGTTGTTCGAGTTAAAAATGAGTCCCTAAGACTTATTATAATATATTATATTATATTACACATTTGGGACCTAAACACCTACGCTAGATTCACTTCGGAGCCCAAAAACAAATCTAAAGGCTCGATTCAGGCAAAACTAGTTACATAGACTTAGTTTTTGCGCGAAGTGACCTTATAAGGCTTGTTGGGGTTCCAAATGAGTCTGTACGACTTATTATATTATATTATTTGTTCAAATGCTCATTTTGGATCAAAATAAGTTTGCTAGAGTAACTTCGGAGCCAAAAAACCCGTTTAAAAGGTCGATTTAGGCAAAACTAGTTATAAGGACTTAGTTTTTGCGCGAGGTGAATTTTTTAGCGTTGTTGGAGGTCAAAATGAGTCCCTACAAATTATATTAATGTATTATATGTTCAAATACTGATTTGGGATCACAACAACTTTGCTAGAGTCACTTCGGAGCCAAAATACCCATTGTAGTTCTCGATTTAGGCAAACTAGTTATAAGGACTTAGTTTTTGCGCGAGGTGAGTTTTTAAGTGTTGTTGGCCAAATTACCCAATTTACGGCTCGATTTAGGCAAACTGGTTATAATGAATTAGTTTTTGCGCGAGGTGTGTCTCTAAGTGTTGTTAGAGCTCAAAATGAGTCCTTACAAATTATATTAATGTATTATATGTTCAAATACTCATTTGGTATCATAACAACTTTGCTAGAGTCACTTCGGGGCCAAAATACCCATTTTAGGGCTAGATTTAGGCAAACTAGTTATAAGGACTTAGTTTTTGCGCGAGGTGAGTTTCTAAGTGTTGTTGGAGCTCAAATGAGTCCCTACGAATTATATTAATGTATTATATGTTCAAATACTGATTTGGGATCACAACAACTTTGCTAGGGTCACTTCGGAGCCAAAATACCCATTTTAGGGATCGGTTTAGGCAAACTAGTTATAAGGACTTAGTTTTTGCGCGAGGTGAGTTTTTACCTGTTGTTGGATCTCAAAATGACTCCCTAAGACTTATTAAAATATATTATATTAAATTACATATTTGGGACCTAAATAACTACGCTAGATTCACTTCAGAGCCCAAAAACAAATCTAAAGGCTCGATTTAGGCAAAACTAGTTACACAGACTTAGTTTTTGCGCGAAGTGACCTTACAAGGCTTGTTGGCGCTCCAAATGAGTCTCTACGACTTATTATATTATATTATTCGTTCAAATGCTCATTTTGGATCAAAATAAGTTTGCTTGAGTAACTTCGGAGCCAAAAAAACCCGTTTAAAAGGTCGATTTAGGCAAAACTAGTTATAAGGACTTAGTTTTTGCGCGAGGTGAGTTTTTTAGTGTTGTTGGAGGTTAAAATGAGTCCCTACAAATTATATTAATGTATTATATGTTCAAATACTGATTTGGGATCACAACAACTTTCCTAGAGTCACTCGGAGCCAAAATACCCAATTTAGGGATCGATTTAGGCAAACTTGTTATAAGGACTTAGTTTTTGCGCGAGGTGAGCTTCTAAGTGTTGTTGGAGCTCAAAATGAGTCCCTACAAATTATATTAATGTATTATATGTTCAAATACTGATTTGGGATCGCAACAACTTTTCTTCAGTCACTTCGGAGCCAAAATACCCAATTTAGGGATCGATTTAGGCAAACTTGTTATAAGGACTTAGTTTTTGCGCGAGGTGAGCTTCTAAGTGTTGTTCGAGTTCAAAATGAGTCCCTAAGACTTATTATAATATATTATATTATATTACACATTTGGGACCTAAACACCTACGCTAGATTCACTTCGGAGCCCAAAAACAAATCTAAAGGCTCGATTCAGGCAAAACTAGTTACATAGACTTAGTTTTTGCGCGAAGTGACCTTATAAGGCTTGTTGGGGTTCCAAATTAGTCTGTACGACTTATTATATTATATTATTTGTTCAAATGCTCATTTTGGATCAAAATAAGTTTGCTAGAGTAACTTCGGAGCCAAAAAACCCGTTTAAAAGGTCGATTTAGGCAAAACTAGTTATAAGGACTTAGTTTTTGCGTGAGGTGAATTTTTTAGCGTTGTTGGAGGTCAAAATGAGTCCCTACAAATTATATTAATGTATTATATGTTCAAATACTGATTTGGGATCACAACAACTTTGCTAGAGTCACTTCGGAGCCAAAATACCCATTGTAGTTCTCGATTTAGGCAAACTAGTTATAAGGACTTAGTTTTTGCGCGAGGTGAGTTTTTAAGTGTTGTTGGCCAAATTACCCAATTTACGGCTCGATTTAGGCAAACTGGTTATAATGAATTAGTTTTTGCGCGAGGTGTGTCTCTAAGTGTTGTTAGAGCTCAAAATGAGTCCCTACAAATTATATTAATGTATTATATGTTCAAATACTCATTTGGTATCACAACAACTTTGCTAGAGTCACTTCGGGGCCAAAATACCCATTTTAGGGCTAGATTTAGGCAAACTAGTTATAAGGACTTAGTTTTTGCGCGAGGTGAGTTTTTACCTGTTGTTGGATCTCAAAATGACTCCCTAAGACTTATTAAAATATATTATATTAAATTACATATTTGGGACCTAAATAACTACGCTAGATTCACTTCGGAGCCCAAAAACAAATCTAAAGGCTTGATTTAGGCAAAACTAGTTACACAGATTTAGTTTTTGCGCGAAGTGACCTTACAAGGCTTGTTGGGGCTCCAAATGAGTCTCTACGACTTATTATATTATATTATTCGTTCAAATGCTCATTTTGGATCAAAATAAGTTTGCTTGAGTAACTTCGGAGCCAAAAAACCCGTTTAAAAGGTCGATTTAGGCAAACTAGTTATAAGGACTTAGTTTTTGCGCGAGGTGAGTTTCTAAGTGTTGTTGGAGCTCAAATGAGTCCCTACGAATTATATTAATGTATTATATGTTCAAATACTGATTTGGGATCACAACAACTTTGCTAGGGTCACTTCGGAGCCAAAATACCCATTTTAGGGATCGGTTTAGGCAAACTAGTTATAAGGACTTAGTTTTTGCGCGAGGTGAGTTTTTACCTGTTGTTGGATCTCAAAATGACTCCCTAAGACTTATTAAAATATATTATATTAAATTACATATTTGGGACCTAAATAACTACGCTAGATTCACTTCGGAGCCCAAAAACAAATCTAAAGGCTCGATTTAGGCAAAACTAGTTACACAGACTTAGTTTTTGCGCGAAGTGACCTTACAAGGCTTGTTGGGGCTCCAAATGAGTCTCTACGACTTATTATATTATATTATTCGTTCAAATGCTCATTTTGGATCAAAATAAGTTTGCTTGAGTAACTTCGGAGCCAAAAAACCCGTTTAAAAGGTCGATTTAGGCAAAACTAGTTATAAGGACTTAGTTTTTGCGCGAGGTGAGTTTTTTAGTGTTGTTGGAGGTTAAAATGAGTCCCTACAAATTATATTAATGTATTATATGTTCAAATACTGATTTGGGATCACAACAACTTTCCTAGAGTCACTCGGAGCCAAAATACCCAATTTAGGGATCGATTTAGGCAAACTTGTTATAAGGACTTAGTTTTTGCGCGAGGTGAGCTTCTAAGTGTTGTTGGAGCTCAAAATGAGTCCCTACAAATTATATTAATGTATTATATGTTCAAATACTGATTTGGGATCGCAACAACTTTTCTTCAGTCACTTCGGAGCCAAAATACCCAATTTAGGGATCGATTTAGGCAAACTTGTTATAAGGACTTAGTTTTTGCGCGAGGTGAGCTTCTAAGTGTTGTTCGAGTTCAAAATGAGTCCCTAAGACTTATTATAATATATTATATTATATTACACATTTGGGACCTAAACACCTACGCTAGATTCACTTCGGAGCCCAAAAACAAATCTAAAGGCTCGATTCAGGCAAAACTAGTTACATAGACTTAGTTTTTGCGCGAAGTGACCTTATAAGGCTTGTTGGGGTTCCAAATTAGTCTGTACGACTTATTATATTATATTATTTGTTCAAATGCTCATTTTGGATCAAAATAAGTTTGCTAGAGTAACTTCGGAGCCAAAAAACCCGTTTAAAAGGTCGATTTAGGCAAAACTAGTTATAAGGACTTAGTTTTTGCGTGAGGTGAATTTTTTAGCGTTGTTGGAGGTCAAAATGAGTCCCTACAAATTATATTAATGTATTATATGTTCAAATACTGATTTGGGATCACAACAACTTTGCTAGAGTCACTTCGGAGCCAAAATACCCATTGTAGTTCTCGATTTAGGCAAACTAGTTATAAGGACTTAGTTTTTGCGCGAGGTGAGTTTTTAAGTGTTGTTGGCCAAATTACCCAATTTACGGCTCGATTTAGGCAAACTGGTTATAATGAATTAGTTTTTGCGCGAGGTGTGTCTCTAAGTGTTGTTAGAGCTCAAAATGAGTCCCTACAAATTATATTAATGTATTATATGTTCAAATACTCATTTGGTATCACAACAACTTTGCTAGAGTCACTTCGGGGCCAAAATACCCATTTTAGGGCTAGATTTAGGCAAACTAGTTATAAGGACTTAGTTTTTGCGCGAGGTGAGTTTTTACCTGTTGTTGGATCTCAAAATGACTCCCTAAGACTTATTAAAATATATTATATTAAATTACATATTTGGGACCTAAATAACTACGCTAGATTCACTTCGGAGCCCAAAAACAAATCTAAAGGCTTGATTTAGGCAAAACTAGTTACACAGATTTAGTTTTTGCGCGAAGTGACCTTACAAGGCTTGTTGGGGCTCCAAATGAGTCTCTACGACTTATTATATTATATTATTCGTTCAAATGCTCATTTTGGATCAAAATAAGTTTGCTTGAGTAACTTCGGAGCCAAAAAACCCGTTTAAAAGGTCGATTTAGGCAAACTAGTTATAAGGACTTAGTTTTTGCGCGAGGTGAGTTTCTAAGTGTTGTTGGAGCTCAAATGAGTCCCTACGAATTATATTAATGTATTATATGTTCAAATACTGATTTGGGATCACAACAACTTTGCTAGGGTCACTTCGGAGCCAAAATACCCATTTTAGGGATCGGTTTAGGCAAACTAGTTATAAGGACTTAGTTTTTGCGCGAGGTGAGTTTTTACCTGTTGTTGGATCTCAAAATGACTCCCTAAGACTTATTAAAATATATTATATTAAATTACATATTTGGGACCTAAATAACTACGCTAGATTCACTTCGGAGCCCAAAAACAAATCTAAAGGCTCGATTTAGGCAAAACTAGTTACACAGACTTAGTTTTTGCGCGAAGTGACCTTACAAGGCTTGTTGGGGCTCCAAATGAGTCTCTACGACTTATTATATTATATTATTCGTTCAAATGCTCATTTTGGATCAAAATAAGTTTGCTTGAGTAACTTCGGAGCCAAAAAACCCGTTTAAAAGGTCGATTTAGGCAAAACTAGTTATAAGGACTTAGTTTTTGCGCGAGGTGAGTTTTTTAGTGTTGTTGGAGGTTAAAATGAGTCCCTACAAATTATATTAATGTATTATATGTTCAAATACTGATTTGGGATCACAACAACTTTCCTAGAGTCACTCGGAGCCAAAATACCCAATTTAGGGATCGATTTAGGCAAACTTGTTATAAGGACTTAGTTTTTGCGCGAGGTGAGCTTCTAAGTGTTGTTGGAGCTCAAAATGAGTCCCTACAAATTATATTAATGTATTATATGTTCAAATACTGATTTGGGATCGCAACAACTTTTCTTCAGTCACTTCGGAGCCAAAATACCCAATTTAGGGATCGATTTAGGCAAACTTGTTATAAGGACTTAGTTTTTGCGCGAGGTGAGCTTCTAAGTGTTGTTCGAGTTCAAAATGAGTCCCTAAGACTTATTATAATATATTATATTATATTACACATTTGGGACCTAAACACCTACGCTAGATTCACTTCGGAGCCCAAAAACAAATCTAAAGGCTCGATTCAGGCAAAACTAGTTACATAGACTTAGTTTTTGCGCGAAGTGACCTTATAAGGCTTGTTGGGGTTCCAAATTAGTCTGTACGACTTATTATATTATATTATTTGTTCAAATGCTCATTTTGGATCAAAATAAGTTTGCTAGAGTAACTTCGGAGCCAAAAAACCCGTTTAAAAGGTCGATTTAGGCAAAACTAGTTATAAGGACTTAGTTTTTGCGTGAGGTGAATTTTTTAGCGTTGTTGGAGGTCAAAATGAGTCCCTACAAATTATATTAATGTATTATATGTTCAAATACTGATTTGGGATCACAACAACTTTGCTAGAGTCACTTCGGAGCCAAAATACCCATTGTAGTTCTCGATTTAGGCAAACTAGTTATAAGGACTTAGTTTTTGCGCGAGGTGAGTTTTTAAGTGTTGTTGGCCAAATTACCCAATTTACGGCTCGATTTAGGCAAACTGGTTATAATGAATTAGTTTTTGCGCGAGGTGTGTCCATAAGTGTTGTTAGAGCTCAAAATGAGTCCCTACAAATTATATTAATGTATTATATGTTCAAATACTCATTTGGTATCACAACAACTTTGCTAGAGTCACTTCGGGGCCAAAATACCCATTTTAGGGCTAGATTTAGGCAAACTAGTTATAAGGACTTAGTTTTTGCGCGAGGTGAGTTTCTAAGTGTTGTTGGAGCTCAAATGAGTCCATACGAATTATATAAATGTATTATATGTTCAAATACTGATTTGGGATCACAACAACTTTGCTAGGGTCACTTCGGAGCCAAAATACCCATTTTAGGGCTCGGTTTAGGAAAACTAGTTATAAGGACTTAGTTTTTGCGCGAGGTGAGTTTTTACCTGTTGTTGGATCTCAGAATGACTCCCTAAGACTTATTAAAATATATTATATTAAATTACATATTTGGGACCTAAATAACTACGCTAGATTCACTTCGGAGCCCAAAAACAAATCTAAAGGCTCGATTTAGGCAAAACTAGTTACACAGACTTAGTTTTTGCGCGAAGTGACCTTACAAGGCTTGTTGGGGCTCCAAATGAGTCTCTACGACTTATTATATTATATTATTCGTTCAAATGCTCATTTTGGATCAAAATAAGTTTGCTTGAGTAACTTCGGAGCCAAAAAACCCGTTTAAAAGGTCGATTTAGGCAAAACTAGTTATAAGGACTTAGTTTTTGCGCGAGGTGAGTTTTTTAGTGTTGTTGGAGGTCAAAATGAGTCCCTACAAATTATATTAATGTATTATATGTTCAAATACTGATTTGGGATCACAACAACTTTCCTAGAGTCACTCGGAGCCAAAATACCCAATTTAGGGATCGATTTAGGCAAACTTGTTATAAGGACTTAGTTTTTGCGCGAGGTGAGCTTCTAAGTGTTGTTGGAGCTCAAAATGAGTCCCTACAAATTATATTAATGTATTATATGTTCAAATACTGATTTGGGATCGCAACAACTTTTCTTCAGTCACTTCGGAGCCAAAATACCCAATTTAGGGATCGATTTAGGCAAACTTGTTATAAGGACTTAGTTTTTGCGCGAGGTGAGCTTCTAAGTGTTGTTCGAGTTCAAAATGAGTCCCTAAGACTTATTATAATATATTATATTATATTACACATTTGGGACCTAAACACCTACGCTAGATTCACTTCGGAGCCCAAAAACAAATCTAAAGGCTCGATTCAGGCAAAACTAGTTACATAGACTTAGTTTTTGCGCGAAGTGACCTTATAAGGCTTGTTGGGGTTCCAAATGAGTCTGTACGACTTATTATATTATATTATTTGTTCAAATGCTCATTTTCGATCAAAATAAGTTTGCTAGAGTAACTTCGGAGCCAAAAAACCCGTTTAAAAGGTCGATTTAGGCAAAACTAGTTATAAGGACTTAGTTTTTGCGTGAGGTGAATTTTTTAGCGTTGTTGGAGGTCAAAATGAGTCCCTACAAATTATATTAATGTATTATATGTTCAAATACTGATTTGGGATCACAACAACTTTGCTAGAGTCACTTCGGAGCCAAAATACCCATTGTAGTTCTCGATTTAGGCAAACTAGTTATAAGGACTTAGTTTTTGCGCGAGGTGAGTTTTTAAGTGTTGTTGGCCAAATTACCCAATTTACGCCTCGATTTAGGCAAACTGGTTATAATGAATTAGTTTTTGCGCGAGGTGTGTCTCTAAGTGTTGTTAGAGCTCAAAATGAGTCCCTACAAATTATATTAATGTATTATATGTTCAAATACTCATTTGGTATCACAACAACTTTGCTAGAGTCACTTCGGGGCCAAAATACCCATTTTAGGGCTAGATTTAGGCAAACTAGTTATAAGGACTTAGTTTTTGCGCGAGGTGAGTTTCTAAGTGTTGTTGGAGCTCAAATGAGTCCATACGAATTATATTAATGTATTATATGTTCAAATATTGATTTGGGATCACAACAACTTTGCTAGGGTCACTTCGGAGCCAAAATACCCATTTTAGGGATCGGTTTAGGCAAACTAGTTATAAGGACTTAGTTTTTGCGCGAGGTGAGTTTTTACCTGTTGTTGGATCTCAAAATGACTCCCTAAGACTTATTAAAATATATTATATTAAATTACATATTTGGGACCTAAATAACTACGCTAGATTCACTTCGGAGCCCAAAAACAAATCTAAAGGCTCGATTTAGGCAAAACTAGTTACACAGACTTAGTTTTTGCGCGAAGTGACCTTACAAGGCTTGTTGGGGCTCCAAATGAGTCTCTACGACTTATTATATTATATTATTCGTTCAAATGCTCATTTTGGATCAAAATAAGTTTGCTTGAGTAACTTCGGAGCCAAAAAACCCGTTTAAAAGGTCGATTTAGGCAAAACTAGTTATAAGGACTTAGTTTTTGCGTGAGGTGAGTTTTTTAGTGTTGTTGGAGGTCAAAATGAGTCCCTACAAATTATATTAATGTATTATATGTTCAAATACTGATTTGGGATCACAACAACTTTCCTAGAGTCACTCGGAGCCAAAATACCCAATTTAGGGATCGATTTAGGCAAACTTGTTATAAGGACTTAGTTTTTGCGCGAGGTGAGCTTCTAAGTGTTGTTGGAGCTCAAAATGAGTCCCTACAAATTATATTAATGTATTATATGTTCAAATACTGATTTGGGATCGCAACAACTTTTCTTCAGTCACTTCGGAGCCAAAATACCCAATTTAGGGATCGATTTAGGCAAACTTGTTATAAGGACTTAGTTTTTGCGCGAGGTGAGCTTCTAAGTGTTGTTCGAGTTCAAAATGAGTCCCTAAGACTTATTATAATATATTATATTATATTACACATTTGGGACCTAAACACCTACGCTAGATTCACTTCGGAGCCCAAAAACAAATCTAAAGGCTCGATTCAGGCAAAACTAGTTACATAGACTTAGTTTTTGCGCGAAGTGACCTTATAAGGCTTGTTGGGGTTCCAAATGAGTCTGTACGACTTATTATATTATATTATTTGTTCAAATGCTCATTTTGGATCAAAATAAGTTTGCTAGAGTAACTTCGGAGCCAAAAAACCCGTTTAAAAGGTCGATTTAGGCAAAACTAGTTATAAGGACTTAGTTTTTGCGTGAGGTGAATTTTTTAGCATTGTTGGAGGTCAAAATGAGTCCCTACAAATTATATTAATGTATTATATGTTCAAATACTGATTTGGGATCACAACAACTTTGCTAGAGTCACTTCGGAGCCAAAATACCCATTGTAGTTCTCGATTTAGGCAAACTAGTTATAAGGACTTAGTTTTTGCGCGAGGTGAGTTTTTAAGTGTTGTTGGCCAAATTACCCAATTTACGCCTCGATTTAGGCAAACTGGTTATAATGAATTAGTTTTTGCGCGAGGTGTGTCTCTAAGTGTTGTTAGAGCTCAAAATGAGTCCCTACAAATTATATTAATGTATTATATGTTCAAATACTCATTTGGTATCACAACAACTTTGCTAGAGTCACTTCGGGGCCAAAATACCCATTTTAGGGCTAGATTTAGGCAAACTAGTTATAAGGACTTAGTTTTTGCGCGAGGTGAGTTTCTAAGTGTTGTTGGAGCTCAAATGAGTCCATACGAATTATATTAATGTATTATATGTTCAAATACTGATTTGGGATCACAACAACTTTGCTAGGGTCACTTCGGAGCCAAAATACCCATTTTAGGGATCGGTTTAGGCAAACTAGTTATAAGGACTTAGTTTTTGCGCGAGGTGAGTTTTTACCTGTTGTTGGATCTCAAAATGACTCCCTAAGACTTATTAAAATATATTATATTAAATTACATATTTGGGACCTAAATAACTACGCTAGATTCACTTCGGAGCCCAAAAACAAATCTAAAGGCTCGATTTAGGCAAAACTAGTTACACAGACTTAGTTTTTGCGCGAAGTGACCTTACAAGGCTTGTTGGGGCTCCAAATGAGTCTGTACGACTTATTATATTATATTATTTGTTCAAATGCTCATTTTGGATCAAAATAAGTTTGCTAGAGTAACTTCGGAGCCAAAAAACCCGTTTAAAAGGTCGATTTAGGCAAAACTAGTTATAAGGACTTAGTTTTTGCGTGAGGTGAATTTTTTAGCGTTGTTGGAGGTCAAAATGAGTCCCTACAAATTATATTAATGTATTATATGTTCAAATACTGATTTGGGATCACAACAACTTTGCTAGAGTCACTTCGGAGCCAAAATACCCATTGTAGTTCTCGATTTAGGCAAACTAGTTATAAGGACTTAGTTTTTGCGCGAGGTGAGTTTTTAAGTGTTGTTGGCCAAATTACCCAATTTACGCCTCGATTTAGGCAAACTGGTTATAATGAATTAGTTTTTGCGCGAGGTGTGTCTCTAAGTGTTGTTAGAGCTCAAAATGAGTCCCTACAAATTATATTAATGTATTATATGTTCAAATACTCATTTGGTATCACAACAACTTTGCTAGAGTCACTTCGGGGCCAAAATACCCATTTTAGGGCTAGATTTAGGCAAACTAGTTATAAGGACTTAGTTTTTGCGCGAGGTGAGTTTCTAAGTGTTGTTGGAGCTCAAATGAGTCCATACGAATTATATTAATGTATTATATGTTCAAATACTGATTTGGGATCACAACAACTTTGCTAGGGTCACTTCCGAGCCAAAATACCCATTTTAGGGATCGGTTTAGGCAAACTAGTTATAAGGACTTAGTTTTTGCGCGAGGTGAGTTTTTACCTGTTGTTGGATCTCAAAATGACTCCCTAAGACTTATTAAAATATATTATATTAAATTACATATTTGGGACCTAAATAACTACGCTAGATTCACTTCGGAGCCCAAAAACAAATCTAAAGGCTCGATTTAGGCAAAACTAGTTACACAGACTTAGTTTTTGCGCGAAGTGACCTTACAAGGCTTGTTGGGGCTCCAAATGAGTCTCTACGACTTATTATATTATATTATTCGTTCAAATGCTCATTTTGGATCAAAATAAGTTTGCTTGAGTAACGTCGGAGCCAAAAAACCCGTTTAAAAGGTCGATTTAGGCAAAACTAGTTATAAGGACTTAGTTTTTGCGCGAGGTGAGTTTTTTAGTGTTGTTGGAGGTCAAAATGAGTCCCTACAAATTATATTAATGTATTATATGTTCAAATACTGATTTGGGATCACAACAACTTTCCTAGAGTCACTCGGAGCCAAAATACCCAATTTAGGGATCGATTTAGGCAAACTTGTTATAAGGACTTAGTTTTTGCGCGAGGTGAGCTTCTAAGTGTTGTTGGAGCTCAAAATGAGTCCCTACAAATTATATTAATGTATTATATGTTCAAATACTGATTTGGGATCGCAACAACTTTTCTTCAGTCACTTCGGAGCCAAAATACCCAATTTAAGGATCGATTTAGGCAAACTTGTTATAAGGACTTAGTTTTTGCGCGAGGTGAGCTTCTAAGTGTTGTTCGAGTTCAAAATGAGTCCCTAAGACTTATTATAATATATTATATTATATTACACATTTGGGACCTAAACACCTACGCTAGATTCACTTCGGAGCCCAAAAACAAATCTAAAGGCTCGATTCAGGCAAAACTAGTTACATAGACTTAGTTTTTGCGCGAAGTGACCTTTTAAGGCTTGTTGGGGTTCCAAATGAGTCTGTACGACTTATTATATTATATTATTTGTTCAAATGCTCATTTTGGATCAAAATAAGTTTGCTAGAGTAACTTCGGAGCCAAAAAACCCGTTTAAAAGGTCGATTTAGGCAAAACTAGTTATAAGGACTTAGTTTTTGCGCGAGGTGAATTTTTTAGCGTTGTTGGAGGTCAAAATGAGTCCCTACAAATTATATTAATGTATTATATGTTCAAATACTGATTTGGGATCACAACAACTTTGCTAGAGTCACTTCGGAGCCAAAATACCCATTGTAGTTCTCGATTTAGGCAAACTAGTTATAAGGACTTAGTTTTTGCGCGAGGTGAGTTTTTAAGTGTTGTTGGCCAAATTACCCAATTTACGCCTCGATTTAGGCAAACTGGTTATAATGAATTAGTTTTTGCGCGAGGTGTGTCTCTAAGTGTTGTTAGAGCTCAAAATGAGTCCCTACAAATTATATTAATGTATTATATGTTCAAATACTCATTTGGTATCACAACAACTTTGCTAGAGTCACTTCGGGGCCAAAATACCCATTTTAGGGCTAGATTTAGGCAAACTAGTTATAAGGACTTAGTTTTTGCGCGAGGTGAGTTTCTAAGTGTTGTTGGAGCTCAAATGAGTCCCTACGAATTATATTAATATATTATATGTTCAAATACTGATTTGGGATCACAACAACTTTGCTAGGGTCACTTCGGAGCCAAAATACCCATTTTAGGGATCGGTTTAGGCAAACTAGTTATAAGGACTTAGTTTTTGCGCGAGGTGAGTTTTTACCTGTTGTTGGATCTCAAAATGACTCCCTAAGACTTATTAAAATATATTATATTAAATTACATATTTGGGACCTAAATAACTACGCTAGATTCACTTCGGAGCCCAAAAACGAATCTAAAGGCTCGATTTAGACAAAACTAGTTACACAGACTTAGTTTTTGCGCGAAGTGACCTTACAAGGCTTGTTGGGGCTCCAAATGAGTCTCTACGACTTATTATATTATATTATTCGTTCAAATGCTCATTTTGGATCAAAATAAGTTTGCTTGAGTAACTTCGGAGCCAAAAAACCCATTTAAAAGGTCGATTTAGGCAAAACTAGTTATAAGGACTTAGTTTTTGCGCGAGGTGAGTTTTTTAGTGTTGTTGGAGGTCAAAATGAGTCCCTACAAATTATATTAATGTATTATATGTTCAAATACTGATTTGGGATCACAACAACTTTCCTAGAGTCACTCGAAGCCAAAATACCCAATTTAGGGATCGATTTAGGCAAACTTGTTATAAGGACTTAGTTTTTGCGCGAGGTGAGCTTCTAAGTGTTGTTGGAGCTCAAAATGAGTCCCTACAAATTATATTAATGTATTATATGTTCAAATACTGATTTGGGATCGCAACAACTTTTCTTCAGTCACTTCGGAGCCAAAATACCCAATTTAAGGATCGATTTAGGCAAACTTGTTATAAGGACTTAGTTTTTGCGCGAGGTGAGCTTCTAAGTGTTGTTCGAGTTCAAAATGAGTCCCTAAGACTTATTATAATATATTATATTATATTACACATTTGGGACCTAAACACGTACGCTAGATTCACTTCGGAGCCCAAAAACAAATCTAAAGGCTCGATTCAGGCAAAACTAGTTACATAGACTTAGTTTTTGCGCGAAGTGACCTTTTAAGGCTTGTTGGGGTTCCAAATGAGTCTGTACGACTTATTATATTATATTATTTGTTCAAATGCTCATTTTGGATCAAAATAAGTTTGCTAGAGTAACTTCGGAGCCAAAAAACCCGTTTAAAAGGTCGATTTAGGCAAAACTAGTTATAAGGACTTAGTTTTTGCGCGAGGTGAATTTTTTAGCGTTGTTGGAGGTCAAAATGAGTCCCTACAAATTATATTAATGTATTATATGTTCAAATACTGATTTGGGATCACAACAACTTTGCTAGAGTCACTTCGGAGCCAAAATACCCATTGTAGTTCTCGATTTAGGCAAACTAGTTATAAGGACTTAGTTTTTGCGCGAGGTGAGTTTTTAAGTGTTGTTGGCCAAATTACCCAATTTACGCCTCGATTTAGGCAAACTGGTTATAATGAATTAGTTTTTGCGCGAGGTGTGTCTCTAAGTGTTGTTAGAGCTCAAAATGAGTCCCTACAAATTATATTAATGTATTATATGTTCAAATACTCATTTGGTATCACAACAACTTTGCTAGAGTCACTTCGGGGCCAAAATACCCATTTTAGGGCTAGATTTAGGCAAACTAGTTATAAGGACTTAGTTTTTGCGCGAGGTGAGTTTCTAAGTGTTGTTGGAGCTCAAATGAGTCCCTACGAATTATATTAATGTATTATATGTTCAAATACTGATTTGGGATAACAACAACTTTGCTAGGGTCACTTCGGAGCCAAAATACCGATTTTAGGGATCGGTTTAGGCAAACTAGTTATAAGGACTTAGTTTTTGCGCGAGGTGAGTTTTTACCTGTTGTTGGATCTCAAAATGACTCCCTAAGACTTATTAAAATATATTATATTAAATTACATATTTGGGACCTAAATAACTACGCTAGATTCACTTCGGAGCCCAAAAACAAATCTAAAGGCTTGATTTAGACAAAACTAGTTACACAGACTTAGTTTTTGCGCGAAGTGACCTTACAAGGCTTGTTGGGGCTCCAAATGAGTCTCTACGACTTATTATATTATATTATTCGTTCAAATGCTCATTTTGGATCAAAATAAGTTTGCTTGAGTAACTTCGGAGCCAAAAAACCCATTTAAAAGGTCGATTTAGGCAAAACTAGTTATAAGGACTTAGTTTTTGCGCGAGGTGAGTTTTTTAGTGTTGTTGGAGGTCAAAATGAGTCCCTACAAATTATATTAATGTATTATATGTTCAAATACTGATTTGGGATCACAACAACTTTCCTAGAGTCACTCGGAGCCAAAATACCCAATTTAGGGATCGATTTAGGCAAACTTGTTATAAGGACTTAGTTTTTGCGCGAGGTGAGCTTCTAAGTGTTGTTGGAGCTCAAAATGAGTCCCTACAAATTATATTAATGTATTATATGTTCAAATACTGATTTGGGATCGCAACAACTTTTCTACAGTCACTTCGGAGCCAAAATACCCAATTTAGGGATCGATTTAGGCAAACTTGTGATAAGGACTTAGTTTTTGCGTGAGGTGAGCTTCTAACTGTTGTTCGAGTTCAAAATGAGTCCCTAAGACTTATTATAATATATTATATTATATTACACATTTGGGACCTAAACACCTACGCTAGATTCAGTTCGGAGCCCAAAAACAAATCTAAAGGCTCGATTCAGGCAAAACTAGTTACATAGACTTAGTTTTTGCGTGAAGTGACCTTATAAGGCTTGTTGGGACTCCAAATGAGTCTGTACGACTTATTATATTATAATATTTGTTCAAATGCTCATTTTGGATCAAAATAAGTTTGCTAGAGTAACTTCGGAGCCAAAAAACCTGTTTAAAAGGTCGATTTAGGCAAAACTAGTTATAAGGACTTAGTTTTTGCGCGAGGTGAGTTTTTTAGTGTTGTTGGAGGTCAAAATGAGTCCCTACGAATTATATTAATGTATTATACGTTCAAATACTGATTTGAGATCACAACAACTTTCCTAGAGTCACTTCGGAGCCAAAATACCCAATTTAGGGATCGATTTAGGCAAACTTGCTATAAGGACTTAGTTTTTGCGCGAGGTGAGCTTCTAAGTGTTGTTGGAGCTCAAAATGAGTCCCTACAAATTATATTAATGTATTATATGTTCAAATACTGATTTGGAATCGCAACAACTTTTCTACAGTCACTTTGGAGCCAAAATTTCCAATTTAGGGATCGATTTAGGCAAACTTGTTATAAGGACTTAGTTTTTGCACGAGGTGAGCTTCTAAGTGTTGTTCGAGTTCAAAATGAGTCCCTAAGACTTATTATAATATATTATATTATATTACACATTTGGGACCTAAACAACTACGCTAGAATCACTTCGGAGACCAAAAACAAATCTAAAGGCTCGATTCAGGCAAAACTAGTTACATAGACTTAGTTTTTGCGCGAAGTGACCTGATAAGGCTTGTTGGGGTTCCAAATGAGTCTGTACGACTTATTATATTATATTATTTGTTCAAATGCTCATTTTGGATCAAAATAAGTTTGCTAGAGTAACTTCGGAGCCAAAAAACCCGTTTAAAAGGTCGATTTAGGCAAAACTAGTTATAAGGACGTAGTTTTTGCGCGAGGTGAATTTTTTAGCGTTGTTGGAGGTCAAAATGAGTCCCTACAAATTATATTAATGTATTATATGTTCAAATACTGATTTGGGATCACAACAACTTTGCTATAGTCACTTCGGAGACAAAATACCCATTTTAGTTCTCGATTTAGGCAAACTAGTTATAAGGACTTAGTTCGCGAGGTGAGTTTTTAAGTGTTGTTGGCCAAATTACCCAATTTAAGGCTCGATTTAGGCAAACTAGTTATAAGGAATTAGTTTTTGCGCGAGGTGTGTCTCTAAGTGTTGTTAGAGCTCAAAATGAGTCCCTACAAATTATATTAATGTATTATATGTTCAAATACTCATTTGGTATCACAACAACTTTGCTAGAGTCACTTCGGGGCCAAAATACCCATTTTAGGGCTAGATTTAGGCAAACTAGTTATAAGGACTTAGTTTTTGCGCGAGGTGAGTTTCTAAGTGTTGTTGGAGCTCAAATGAGTCCCTACGAATTATATTAATGTATTATATGTTCAAATACTGATTTGGGATCACAACAAGTTTGCTAGGGTCACTTCGGAGCCAAAATACCCATTTTAGGGATCGGTTTAGGCAAACTAGTTATAAGGACTTAGTTTTTGCGCGAGGAGAGTTTTTACCTGTTGTTGGATCTCAAAATGACTCCCTAAGACTTATTAAAATATATTATATTAAATTACATATTTGGGACCTAAATAACTACGCTAGATTAACTTCGGAGCCCAAAAACAAATCTAAAGGCTCGATTTAGACAAAACTAGTTACACAGACTTAGTTTTTGCGCGAAGTGACCTTACAAGGCTTGTTGGGGCTCCAAATGAGTCTCTACGACTTATTATATTATATTATTCGTTCAAATGCTCATTTTGGATCAAAATAAGTTTGCTTGAGTAACTTCGGAGCCAAAAAACCCATTTAAAAGGTCGATTTAGGCAAAACTAGTTATAAGGACTTAGTTTTTGCGCGAGGTGAGTTTTTTAGTGTTGTTGGAGGTCAAAATGAGTCCCTACAAATTATATTAATGTATTATATGTTCAAATACTGATTTGGGATCACAACAACTTTCCTAGAGTCACTCGGAGCCAAAATACCCAATTTAGGGATCGATTTAGGCAAACTTGTTATAAGGACTTAGTTTTTGCGCGAGGTGAGCTTCTAAGTGTTGTTGGAGCTCAAAATGAGTCCCTACAAATTATATTAATGTATTATATGTTCAAATACTGATTTGGGATCGCAACAACTTTTCTAAAGTCACTTCGGAGCCAAAATACCCAATTTAGGGATCGATTTAGGCAAACTTGTGATAAGGACTTAGTTTTTGCGCGAGGTGAGCTTCTAAGTGTTGTTCGAGTTCAAAATGAGTCCCTAAGACTTATTATAATATATTATATTATATTACACATTTGGGACCTAAACACCTACGCTAGATTCACTTCGGAGCCCAAAAACAAATCTAAAGGCTCGATTCAGGCAAAACTAGTTACATAGACTTAGTTTTTGCGTGAAGTGACCTTATAAGGCTTGTTGGGACTCCAAATGAGTCTGTACGACTTATTATATTATATTATTTGTTCAAATGCTCATTTTGGATCAAAATAAGTTTGCCAGAGTAACTTCGGAGCCAAAAAACCTGTTTAAAAGGTCGATTTAGGCAAAACTAGTTATAAGGACTTAGTTTTTGCGCGAGGTGAGTTTTTTAGTGTTGTTGGAGGTCAAAATGAGTCCCTACGAATTATATTAATGTATTATATGTTCAAATACTGATTTGAGATCACAACAACTTTCCTAGAGTCACTTCGGAGCCAAAATACCCAATTTAGGGATCGATTTAGGCAAACTTGGTATAAGGACTTAGTTTTTGCGCGAGGTGAGCTTCTAAGTGTTGTTGGAGCTCAAAATGAGTCCCTACAAATTATATTAATGTATTATATGTTCAAATACTGATTTGGGATCGCAACAACTTTTCTACAGTCACTTTGGAGCCAAAATTTCTAATTTAGGGATCGATTTAGGCAAACTTGTTATAAGGACTTAGTTTTTGCACGAGGTGAGCTTCTAAGTGTTGTTCGAGTTCAAAATGAGTCCCTAAGACTTATTATAATATATTATATTATATTACACATTTGGGACCTAAACAACTACGCTAGAATCACTTCGGAGACCAAAAACAAATCTAAAGGCTCGATTCAGGCAAAACTAGTTACATAGACTTAGTTTTTGCGCGAAGTGACCTGATAAGGCTTGTTGGGGTTCCAAATGAGTCTGTACGACTTATTATATTATATTATTTGTTCAAATGCTCATTTTGGATCAAAATAAGTTTGCTAGAGTAACTTCGGAGCCAAAAAACCCGTTTAAAAGGTCGATTTAGGCAAAACTAGTTATAAGGACGTAGTTTTTGCGCGAGGTGAATTTTTAGCGTTGTTGGAGGTCAAAATGAGTCCCTACAAATTATATTAATGTATTATATGTTCAAATACTGATTTGGGATCACAACAACTTTGCTATAGTCACTTCGGAGACAAAATACCCATTTTAGTTCTCGATTTAGGCAAACTAGTTATAAGGACTTAGTTCGCGAGGTGAGTTTTTAAGTGTTGTTGGCCAAATTACCCAATTTAGGGCTCGATTTAGGCAAACTAGTTATAAGGAATTAGTTTTTGCGCGAGGTGTGTCTCTAAGTGTTGTTAGAGCTCAAAATGAGTCCCTACAAATTATATTAATGTATTATATGTTCAAATACTCATTTGGTATCACAACAACTTTGCTAGAGTCACTTCGGGGCCAAAATACCCATTTTAGGGCTAGATTTAGGCAAACTAGTTATAAGGACTTAGTTTTTGCGCGAGGTGAGTTTCTAAGTGTTGTTGGAGCTCAAATGAGTCCCTACGAATTATATTAATGTATTATATGTTCAAATACTGATTTGGGATCACAACAAGTTTGCTAGGGTCACTTCGGAGCCAAAATACCCATTTTAGGGATCGGTTTAGGCAAACTAGTTATAAGGACTTAGTTTTTGCGCGAGGAGAGTTTTTACCTGTTGTTGGATCACAAAATGACTCCCTAAGACTTATTAAAATATATTATATTAAATTACATATTTGGGACCTAAATAACTATGCTAGATTAACTTCGGAGCCCAAAAACAAATCTAAAGGCTCGATTTAGACAAAACTAGTTACACAGACTTAGTTTTTGCGCGAAGTGACCTTACAAGGCTTGTTGGGGCTCCAAATGAGTCTCTACGACTTATTATATTATATTATTCGTTCAAATGCTCATTTTGGATCAAAATAAGTTTGCTTGAGTAACTTCGGAGCCAAAAAACCCATTTAAAAGGTCGATTTAGGCAAAACTAGTTATAAGGACTTAGTTTTTGCGCGAGGTGAGTTTTTTAGTGTTGTTGGAGGTCAAAATGAGTCCCTACAAATTATATTAATGTATTATATGTTCAAATACTGATTTGGGATCACAACAACTTTCCTAGAGTCACTCGGAGCCAAAATACCCAATTTAGGGATCGATTTAGGCAAACTTGTTATAAGGACTTTGTTTTTGCGCGAGGTGAGCTTCTAAGTGTTGTTGGAGCTCAAAATGAGTCCCTACAAATCATATTAATGTATTATATGTTCAAATACTGATTTGGGATCGCAACAACTTTTCTAAAGTCACTTCGGAGCCAAAATACCCAATTTAGGGATCGATTTAGGCAAACTTGTGATAAGGACTTAGTTTTTGCGCGAGGTGAGCTTCTAAGTGTTGTTCGAGTTCAAAATGAGTCCCTAAGACTTATTATAATATATTATATTATATTACACATTTGGGACCTAAACACCTACGCTAGATTCACTTCGGAGCCCAAAAACAAATCTAAAGGCTCGATTCAGGCAAAACTAGTTACATAGACTTAGTTTTTGCGTGAAGTGACCTTATAAGGCTTGTTGGGACTCCAAATGAGTCTGTACGACTTATTATATTATATTATTTGTTCAAATACTCATTTTGGATCAAAATAAGTTTGCTAGAGTAACTTCGGAGCCAAAAAACCTGTTTAAAAGGTCGATTTAGGCAAAACTAGTTATAAGGACTTAGTTTTTGCGCGAGGTGAGTTTTTTAGTGTTGTTGGAGGTCAAAATGAGTCCCTACGAATTATATTAATGTATTATATGTTCAAATACTGATTTGAGATCACAACAACTTTCCTAGAGTCACTTCGGAGCCAAAATACCCAATTTAGGGATCGATTTAGGCAAACTTGGTATAAGGACTTAGTTTTTGCGCGAGGTGAGCTTCTAAGTGTTGTTGGAGCTCAAAATGAGTCCCTACAAATTATATTAATGTATTATATGTTCAAATACTGATTTGGGATCGCAACAACTTTTCTACAGTCACTTTGGAGCCAAAATTTCTAATTTAGGGATCGATTTAGGCAAACTTGTTATAAGGACTTAGTTTTTGCACGAGGTGAGCTTCTAAGTGTTGTTCGAGTTCAAAATGAGTCCCTAAGACTTATTATAATATATTATATTATATTACACATTTGGGACCTAAACAACTACGCTAGAATCACTTCGGAGACCAAAAACAAATCTAAAGGCTCGATTCAGGCAAAACTAGTTACATAGACTTAGTTTTTGCGCGAAGTGACCTGATAAGGCTTGTTGGGGTTCCAAATGAGTCTGTACGACTTATTATATTATATTATTTGTTCAAATGCTCATTTTGGATCAAAATAAGTTTGCTAGAGTAACTTCGGAGCCAAAAAACCCGTTTAAAAGGTCGATTTAGGCAAAACTAGTTATAAGGACTTAGTTTTTGCGCGAGGTGAATTTTTTAGCGTTGTTGGAGGTCAAAATGAGTCCCTACAAATTATATTAATGTATTATATGTTCAAATACTGATTTGGGATCACAACAACTTTGCTAGAGTCACTTCGGAGCCAAAATACCCATTTTAGTTCTCGATTTAGGCAAACTAGTTATAAGGACTTAGTTTTTGCGCGAGGTGAGTTTTTAAGTGTTGTTGGCCAAATTACCCAATTTAGGGCTCGATTTAGGCAAACTAGTTATAAGGAATTAGTTTTTGCGCGAGGTGTGTCTCTAACTGTTGTTAGAGCTCAAAATGAGTCCCTACGAATTATATTAATGTATTATATGTTCAAATGCTCATTTGGTATCACAACAACTTTGCTAGAGTCACTTCGGGGCCAAAATACCCATTTTAGGGCTAGATTTAGGCAAACTAGTTATAAGGACTTAGTTTTTGCGCGAGGTGAGTTTCTAAGTGTTGTTTGAGCTCAAATGAGTCCCTACGAATTATATTAATGTATTATATGTTCAAATACTGATTTGGGATCACAACAACTTTGCTAGGGTCATTTCGGAGCCAAAATACCCATTTTAGGGCTCGGTTTAGGCAAACTAGTTATAAGGACTAAGTTTTTGTGCGAGGTGAGTTTTTACCTGTTGTTGGAGCTCAAAATGACTCCCTAAGACTTATTAAAATATATTATATTAAATTACACATTTGGGACCTAAACAACTACGCTAGATTCACTTCGGAGCCCAAAAACAAATCTAAAGGCTCGATTTAGGCAAAACTAGTTACACAGACTTAGTTTTTGCGCGAAGTGACCTTATAAGGCTTGTTGGGGCTCCAAATGAGTCTCTACGACTTATTATATTATATTATTCGTTCAAATGCTCATTTTGGATCAAAATAAGTTTGGTTGAGTAACTTCGGAGCCAAAAAACCCGTTTAAAAGGTCGATTTAGGCAAAACTAGTTATAAGGACTTAGTTTTTGCGCGAGGTGAGTTTTTTAGTGTTGTTGGAGGTCAAAATGAGTCCCTACGAATTATATTAATGTATTATATGTTCAAATACTGATTTGAGATCACAACAACTTTCCTAGACTCACTTCGGAGCCAAAATACCCAATTTAGGGATCGATTTAGGCAAACTTGTTATAAGGACTTAGTTTTTGCGCGAGGTGAGCTTCTAAGTGTTGTTGGAGCTCAAAATGAGTCCCTACAAATTATATTAATGTATTATATGTTCAAATACTGATTTGGGATCGCAACAACTTTTCTACAGTCACTTTGGAGCCAAAATTTCCAATTTAGGGATCGATTTAGGCAAACTTGTTATAAGGACTTAGTTTTTGCACGAGGTGAGCTTCTAAGTGTTGTTCGAGTTCAAAATGAGTCCCTAAGACTTATTATAATATATTATATTATATTACACATTTGGGACCTAAACAACTACGCTAGAATCACTTCGGAGACCAAAAACAAATCTAAAGGCTCGATTCAGGCAAAACTAGTTACATAGACTTAGTTTTTGCGCGAAGTGACCTGATAAGGCTTGTTGGGGTTCCAAATGAGTCTGTACGACTTATTATATTATATTATTTGTTCAAATGCTCATTTTGGATCAAAATAAGTTTGCTAGAGTAACTTCGGAGCCAAAAAACCCGTTTAAAAGGTCGATTTAGGCAAAACTAGTTATAAGGACTTAGTTTTTGCGCGAGGTGAATTTTTTAGCGTTGTTGGAGGTCAAAATGAGTCCCTACAAATTATATTAATGTATTATATGTTCAAATACTGATTTGGGATCACAACAACTTTGCTATAGTCACTTCGGAGCCAAAATACCCATTTTAGTTCTCGATTTAGGCAAACTAGTTATAAGGACTTAGTTTTTGCGCGAGGTGAGTTTTTAAGTGTTTGTTGGCCAAATTACGCAATTTAGGGCTCGATTTAGGCAAACTAGTTATAAGGAATTAGTTTTTGCGCGAGGTGTGTCTCTAACTGTTGTTAGAGCTCAAAATGAGTCCCTACGAATTATATTAATGTATTATATGTTCAAATGCTCATTTGGTATCACAACAACTTTGCTAGAGTCACTTCGGGGCTAAAAAACCCATTTTAGGGCTAGATTTAGGCAAACTAGTTATAAGGACTTAGTTTTTGCGCGAGGTGAGTTTCTAAGTGTTGTTTGAGCTCAAATGAGTCCCTACGAATTATATTAATGTATTATATGTTCAAATACTGATTTGGGATCACAACAACTTTGCTAGGGTCATTTCGGAGCCAAAATACCCATTTTAGGGCTCGGTTTAGGCAAACTAGTTATAAGGACTAAGTTTTTGCGCGAGGTGAGTTTTTACCTGTTGTTGGAGCTCAAAATGACTCCCTAAGACTTATTAAAATATATTATATTAAATTACACATTTGGGACCTAAACAACTACGCTAGATTCACTTCGGAGCCCAAAAACAAATCTAAAGGCTCGATCTAGGCAAAACTAGTTACACAGACTTAGTTTTTGCGCGAAGTGACCTTATAAGGCTTGTTGGGGCTCCAAATGAGTCTCTACGACTTATTATATTATATTATTCGTTCAAATGCTCATTTTTGATCAAAATAAGTTTGGTTGAGTAACTTCGGAGCCAAAAAACCCGTTTAAAAGGTCGATTTAGGCAAAACTAGTTATAAGGACTTAGTTTTTGCGCGAGGTGAGTTTTTTAGTGTTGTTGGAGGTCAAAATGAGTCCCTACAAATTATATTAATGTATTATATGTTCAAATACTGATTTGGGATCACAACAACTTTCCTAGAGTCACTCGGAGCCAAAATACCCAATTTAGGGATCGATTTAGGCAAACTTGTTATAAGGACTTAGTTTTTGCGCGAGGTGAGCTTCTAAGTGTTGTTGGAGCTCAAAATGAGTCACTACAAATTATATTAATGTATTATATGTTCAAATACTGATTTGGGATCGCAACAACTTTTCTACAGTCACTTCGGAGCCAAAATACCCAATTTAGGGATCGATTTAGGCAAACTTGTGATAAGGACTTAGTTTTTGCGCGAGGTGAGCTTCTAAGTGTTGTTCGAGTTCAAAATGAGTCCCTAAGACTTATTATAATATATTATATTATATTACAGATTTGGGACCTAAACACCTACGCTAGATTCACTTCGGAGCCCAAAAACAAATCTAAAGGCTCGATTCAGGCAAAACTAGTTACATAGACTTAGTTTTTGCGTGAAGTGACCTTATAAGGCTTGTTGGGACTCCAAATGAGTCTGTACGACTTATTATATTATATTATTTGTTCAAATGCTCATTTTGGATCAAAATAAGTTTGCTAGAGTAACTTCGGAGCCAAAAAACCTGTTTAAAAGGTCGATATAGGCAAAACTAGTTATAAGGACTTAGTTTTTGCGCGAGGTGAGTTTTTTAGTGTTGTTGGAGGTCAAAATGAGTCCCTACGAATTATATTAATGTATTATATGTTCAAATACTGATTTGAGATCACAACAACTTTCCTAGAGTCACTTCGGAGCCAAAATACCCAATTTAGGGATCGATTTAGGCAAACTTGGTATAAGGACTTAGTTTTTGCGCGAGGTGAGCTTCTAAGTGTTGTTGGAGCTCAAAATGAGTCCCTACAAATTATATTAATGTATTATATGTTCAAATACTGATTTGGGATCGCAACAACTTTTCTACAGTCACTTTGGAGCCAAAATTTCCAATTTAGGGATCGATTTAGGCAAACTTGTTATAAGGACTTAGTTTTTGCACGAGGTGAGCTTCTAAGTGTTGTTCGAGTTCAAAATGAGTCCCTAAGACTTATTATAATATATTATATTATATTACACATTTGGGACCTAAACAACTACGCTAGAATCACTTCGGAGACCAAAAACAAATCTAAAGGCTCGATTCAGGCAAAACTAGTTACATAGACTTAGTTTTTGCGCGAAGTGACCTGATAAGGCTTGTTGGGGTTCCAAATGAGTCTGTACGACTTATTATATTATATTATTTGTTCAAATGCTCATTTTGGATCAAAATAAGTTTGCTAGAGTAACTTCGGAGCCAAAAAACCCGATTAAAAGGTCGATTGAGGCAAAACTAGTTATAAGGACTTAGTTTTTGCGCGAGGTGAATTTTTTAGCGTTGTTGGAGGTCAAAATGAGTCCCTACAAATGATATTAATGTATTATATGTTCAAATACTGATTTGGGATCACAACAACTTTGCTAGAGTCACTTCGGAGCCAAAATACCCATTTTAGTTCTCGATTTAGGCAAACTAGTTATAAGGACTTAGTTTTTGCGCGAGGTGAGTTTTTAAGTGTTGTTGGCCAAATTACCCAATTTAGGGCTCGATTTAGGCAAACTAGTTATAAGGAATTAGTTTTTGCGCGAGGTGTGTCTCTAACTGTTGTTAGAGCTCAAAATGAGTCCCTACGAATTATATTAATGTATTATATGTTCAAATGCTCATTGGTATCACAACAACTTTGCTAGAGTCACTTCGGGGCCAAAATACCCATTTTAGGGCTAGATTTAGGCAAACTAGTTATAAGGACTTAGTTTTTGCGCGAGGTGAGTTTCTAAGTGTTGTTTGAGCTCAAATGAGTCCGTACGAATTATATTAATGTATTATATGTTCAAATACTGATTTGGGATCACAACAACTTTGCTAGGGTCATTTCGGAGCCAAAATACCCATTTTAGGGCTCGGTTTAGGCAAACTAGTTATAAGGACTAAGTTTTTGCGCGAGTTGAGTTTTTACCTGTTGTTGGAGCTCAAAATGACTCCCTAAGACTTATTAAAATATATTATATTAAATTACACATTTGGGACCTAAACAACTACGCTAGATTCACTTCGGAGCCCAAAAACAAATCTAAAGGCTCGATTTAGGCAAAACTAGTTACACAGACTTAGTTTTTGCGCGAAGTGACCTTATAAGGCTTGTTGGGGCTCCAAATGAGTCTCTACGACTTATTATATTATATTATTCGTTCAAATGCTCATTTTGGATCAAAATAAGTTTGGTTGAGTAACTTCGGAGCCAAAAAACCCGTTTAAAATGTCGATTTAGGCAAAACTAGTTATAAGGACTTAGTTTTTGCGCGAGGTGAGTTTTTTAGTGTTGTTGGAGGTCAAAATGAGTCCCTACGAATTATATTAATGTATTATATGTTCAAATACTGATTTGAGATCACAACAACTTTCCTAGACTCACTTCGGAGCCAAAATACCCAATTTAGGGATCGATTTAGGCAAACTTGTTATAAGGACTTAGTTTTTGCGCGAGGTGAGCTTCTAAGTGTTGTTGGAGCTCAAAATGAGTCCCTACAAATTATATTAATGTATTATATGTTCAAATACTGATTTGGGATCGCAACAACTTTTCTACAGTCACTTTGGAGCCAAAATTTCCAATTTAGGGATCGATTTAGGCAAACTTGTTATAAGGACTTAGTTTTTGCACGAGGTGAGCTTCTAAGTGTTGTTCGAGTTCAAAATGAGTCCCTAAGACTTATTATAATATATTATATTATATTACACATTTGGGACCTAAACAACTACGCTAGAATCACTTCGGAGACCAAAAACAAATCTAAAGGCTCGATTCAGGCAAAACTAGTTACATAGACTTAGTTTTTGCGCGAAGTGACCTGATAAGGCTTGTTGGGGTTCCAAATGAGTCTGTACGACTTATTATATTATATTATTTGTTCAAATGCTCATTTTGGATCAAAATAAGTTTGCTAGAGTAACTTCGGAGCCAAAAAACCCGTTTAAAAGGTCGATTTAGGCAAAACTAGTTATAAGGACTTAGTTTTTGCGCGAGGTGAATTTTTTAGCGTTGTTGGAGGCCAAAATGAGTCCCTACGAATTATATTAATGTATTATATGTTCAAATACTGATTTGAGATCACAACAACTTTCCTAGACTCACTTCGGAGCCAAAATACCCATTTTAGTTCTCGATTTAGGCAAACTAGTTATAAGGACTTAGTTTTTGCGCGAGGTGAGTTTTTAAGTGTTGTTGGCCAAATTACCCAATTTAGGGCTCGATTTAGGCAAACTAGTTATAAGGAATTAGTTTTTGCGCGAGGTGTGTCTCTAACTGTTGTTAGAGCTCAAAATGAGTCCCTACGAATTATATTAATGTATTATATGTTCAAATGCTCATTTGGTATCACAACAACTTTGCTGGAGTCACTTCGGGGCTAAAAAACCCATTTTAGGGCTAGATTTAGGCAAACTAGTTATAAGGACTTAGTTTTTGCGCGAGGTGAGTTTCTAAGTGTTGTTTGAGCTCAAATGAGTCCCTACGAATTATATTAATGTATTATATGTTCAAATACTGATTTGGGATCACAACAACTTGCTAGGGTCATTTCGGAGCCAAAATACCCATTTTAGGGCTCGGTTTAGGCAAACTAGTTATAAGGCTTGTTGGGGCTCCAAATGAGTCTCTACGACTTATTATATTATATTATTCGTTCAAATGCTCATTTTGGATCAAAATAAGTTTGGTTGAGTAACTTCGGAGCCAAAAAACCCGTTTAAAAGGTCGATTTAGGCAAAACTAGTTATAAGGACTTAGTTTTTGCGCGAGGTGAATTTTTTAGCGTTGTTGGAGGTCAAAATGAGTCCCTACAAATTATATTAATGTATTATATGTTCAAATACTGATTTGGGATCACAACAACTTTGCTATAGTCACTTCGGAGCCAAAATACCCATTTTAGTTCTCGATTTACGCAAACTAGTTATAAGGACTTAGTTTTTGCGCGAGGTGAGTTTTTAAGTGTTGTTGGCCAAATTACCCAATTTAGGGCTCGATTTAGGCAAACTAGTTATAAGGAATTAATTTTTGCGCGAGCTGTGTCTCTAACTGTTGTTAGAGCTCAAAATGAGTCCCTACGAATTATATTAATGTATTATATGTTCAAATGCTCATTTGGTATCACAACAACTTTGCTGGAGTCACTTCGGGGCTAAAAAACCCATTTTAGGGCTAGATTTAGGCAAACTAGTTATAAGGACTTAGTTTTTGCGCGAGGTGAGTTTCTAAGTGTTGTTTGAGCTCAAATGAGTCCCTACGAATTATATTAATGTATTATATGTTCAAATACTGATTTGGGATCACAACAACTTGCTAGGGTCATTTCGGAGCCAAAATACCCATTTTAGGGCTCGGTTTAGGCAAACTAGTTATAAGGCTTGTTGGGGCTCCAAATGAGTCTCTACGACTTATTATATTATATTATTCGTTCAAATGCTCATTTTTGATCAAAATAAGTTTGGTTGAGTAACTTCGGAGCCAAAAAACCCGTTAAAAGGTCGATTTAGGCAAAACTAGTTATAAGGACTTAGTTTTTTGCGCGAGGTGAGTTTTTTAGTGTTGTTGGAGGTCAAAATGAGTCCCTACAAATTATATTAATGTATTATATGTTCAAATTCTGATTTGGGATCACAACAACTTTCCTAGAGTCACTCGGAGCCAAAATACCCAATTTAGGGATCGATTTAGGCAAACTTGTTATAAGGACTTAGTTTTTGCGCGAGGTGAGCTTCTAAGTGTTGTTGGAGCTCAAAATGAGTCCCTACAAATTATATTAATGTATTATATGTTCAAATACTGATTTGGGATCGCAACAACTTTTCTACAGTCACTTCGGAGCCAAAATACCCAATTTAGGGATCGATTTAGGCAAACTTGTGATAAGGACTTAGTTTTTGCGCGAGGTGAGCTTCTAAGTGTTGTTCGAGTTCAAAATGAGTCCCTAAGACTTATTATAATATATTATATTATATTACACATTTGGGACCTAAACACCTACGCTAGATTCACTTCGGAGCCCAAAAACAAATCTAAAGGCTCGATTCAGGCAAAACTAGTTACATAGACTTAGTTTTTGCGTGAAGTGACCTTATAAGGCTTGTTGGGACTCCAAATGAGTCTGTACGACTTATTATATTATATTATTTGTTCAAATACTCATTTTGATCAAAATAAGTTTGCTAGAGTAACTTCGGAGCCAAAAACCTGTTTAAAAGGTCGATATAGGCAAAACTAGTTATAAGGACTTAGTTTTTTGCGCGAGGTGAGTTTTTTAGTGTTGTTGGAGGTCAAAATGAGTCCCTACGAATTATATTAGTGTATTATATGTTCAAATACTGATTTGAGATCACAACAACTTTCCTAGAGTCACTTCGGAGCCAAAATACCCAATTTAGGGATCGATTTAGGCAAACTTGGTATAAGGACTTAGTTTTTTGCGCGAGGTGAGCTTCTAAGTGTTGTTGGAGCTCAAAATGAGTCCCTACAAATTATATTAATGTATTATATGTTCAAATACTGATTTGGGATCGCAACAACTTTTCTACAGTCACTTTGGAGCCAAAATTTCCAATTTAGGATCGATTTAGGCAAACTTGTTATAAGGACTTAGTTTTTGCACGAGGTGAGCTTCTAAGTGTTGTTCGAGTTCAAAATGAGTCCCTAAGACTTATTATAATATATTATATTATATTACACATTTGGGACCTAAACAACTACGCTAGAATCACTTCGGAGACCAAAAACAAATCTAAAGGCTCGATTCAGGCAAAACTAGTTACATAGACTTAGTTTTTGCGCGAAGTGACCTGATAAGGCTTGTTGGGGTTCCAAATGAGTCTGTACGACTTATTATATTATATTATTTGTTCAAATGCTCATTTTGGATCAAAATAAGTTTGCTAGAGTAACTTCGGAGCCAAAAAACCCGTTTTAAATGGTCGATTTAGGCAAAACTAGTTATAAGGACTTAGTTTTTGCGCGAGGTGAATTTTTAGCGTTGTTGGAGGTCAAATGAGTCCCTATAAATTATATTAATGTATTATATGTTCAAATACTGATTTGGGATCACAACAACTTTGCTATAGTCACTTCGGAGCCAAAATACCCATTTTAGTTCTCGATTTAGGCAAACTAGTTATAAGGACTTAGTTTTTGCGCGAGGTGAGTTTTTAAGTGTTGTTGGCCAAATTACCCAATTTAGGGCTCGATTTAGGCAAACTAGTTATAAGGAATTAGTTTTTTGCGCGAGGTGTGTCTCTAACTGTTGTTAGAGCTCAAAATGAGTCCCTACGAATTATATTAATGTATTATATGTTCAAATGCTCATTTGGTATCACAACAACTTTGCTGAGTCACTTCGGAGCTAAAAAAACCCATTTAGGGCTAGATTTAGGCAAACTAGTTATAAGGACTTAGTTTTTGCGCGAGGTGAGTTTCTAAGTGTTGTTTGAGCTCAAATGAGTCCCTACGAATTATATTAATGTATTATATGTTCAAATACTGATTTGGGATCACAACAACTTTGCTAGGGTCATTTCGGAGCCAAAATACCCATTTTAGGGCTCGGTTTAGGCAAACTAGTTATAAGGCTTGTTGGGGCTCCAAATGAGTCTCTACGACTTATTATATTATATTATTCGTTCAAATGCTCATTTTGGATCAAAATAAGTTTGGTTGAGTAACTTCGGAGCCAAAAAACCCGTTTAAAAGGTCGATTTAGGCAAAACTAGTTATAAGGACTTAGTTTTTGCGCGAGGTGAGTTTTTTAGTGTTGTTGGAGGTCAAAATGAGTCCCTACAAATTATATTAATGTATTATATGTTCAAATACTGATTTGGGATCACAACAACTTTCCTAGAGTCACTCGGAGCCAAAATACCCAATTTAGGGATCGATTTAGGCAAACTTGTTATAAGGACTTAGTTTTTGCGCGAGGTGAGCTTCTAAGTGTTGTTGGAGCTCAAAGATGAGTCCCTACAAATTATATTAATGTATTATATGTTCAAATACTGATTTGGGATCGCAACAACTTTTCTACAGTCACTTCGGAGCCAAAATACCCAATTTAGGGATCGATTTAGGCAAACTTGTGATAAGGACTTAGTTTTTGCGCGAGGTGAGCTTCTAAGTGTTGTTCGAGTTCAAAATGAGTCCCTAAGACTTTATTATAATATATTATATTATATTACACATTTGGGACCTAAACACCTACGCTAGATTCACTTCGGAGGCCCAAAAACAAATCTAAAGGCTCGATTCAGGCAAAAACTAGTTACATAGACTTAGTTTTGCGTGAAGTGACCTTATAAGGCTTGTTGGGACTCCAAATGAGTCTGTACGACTTATTATATTATATTATTTGTTCAAATGCTCATTTTGGATCAAAATAAGTTTGCTAGAGTAACTTCGGAGCCAAAAAACCTGTTTAAAAGGTCGATATAGGCAAAACTAGTTATAAGGACTTAGTTTTTGCGCGAGGTGAGTTTTTAGTGTTGTTGGAGGTCAAAATGAGTCCCTACGAATTATATTAATGTATTATATGTTCAAATACTGATTGAGATCACAACAACTTTCCTAGAGTCACTTCGGAGCCAAAATACCCAATTTAGGGATCGATTTAGGCAAACTTGGTATAAGGACTTAGTTTTTGCGCGAGGTGAGCTTCTAAGTGTTGTTGGAGCTCAAAATGAGTCCCTACAAATTATATTAATGTATTATATGTTCAAATACTGATTTGGGATCGCAACAACTTTTCTACAGTCACTTTGGAGCCAAAATTCCAATTTAGGGATCGATTTAGGCAAACTTGTTATAAGGACTTAGTTTTTGCACGAGGTGAGCTTCTAAGTGTTGTTCGAGTTCAAAATGAGTCCTAAGACTTATTATAATATATTATATTATATTACACATTTGGGACCTAAACAACTACGCTAGAATCACTTCGGAGAACAAAAACAAATCTAAAGGCTCGATTCAGGCAAAACTAGTTACATAGACTTAGTTTTTGCGCGAAGTGACTGATAAGGCTTGTGGGGGTTCCAAATGAGTCTGTACACTTATTATATTATATTATTTGTTCAAATGCTCATTTTGGATCAAAATAAGTTTGCTAGAGTAACTTCAGAGCCAAAAAACCCGATTAAAAGGTCGATTTAGGCAAAACTAGTTATAACGACTTAGTTTTTGCGCGAGGTGAATTTTTTAGCGTTGTTGGAGGTCAAAATGAGTCCCTACAAATGATATTAATATATTATATGTTCAAATACTGATTTGGGATCACAACAACTTTGCTAGAGTCCTTCGGAGCCAAAATACCCATTTAGTTCTCGATTTAGGCAAACTAGTTATAAGGACTTAGTTTTTTGCGCGAGGTGAGTTTTTAAGTGTTGTTGGCCAAATTACCCAATTTAGGGCTCGATTTAGGCAAACTAGTTATAAGGAATTAGTTTTTGCGCGAGGTGTGTCTCTAACTGTTGTTAGAGCTCAAAATGAGTCCCTACGAATTATATAATGTATTATATGTTCAAATGCTCATTTGTATCACAACAACTTTGCTAGAGTCACTTCGGGGCCAAAATACCCATTTTAGGGCTAGATTTAGGCAAACTAGTTATAAGGACTTAGTTTTTGCGCGAGGTGAGTTTCTAAGTGTTGTTTGAGCTCAAATGAGTCCCTACGAATTATATTAATGTATTATATGTTCAAATACTGATTTGGGATCACAACAACTTTGCTAGGGTCATTTCGGAGCCAAAATACCCATTTTAGGGCTCGGTTTAGGCAAACTAGTTATAAGGACTAAGTTTTTGCGCGAGGTGAGTTTTTACCTGTTGTTGAGCTCAAATGACTCCCTAAGACTTATTAAAATATATAATATTAAATTACACATTTGGGACCTAAACACCTACGCTAGATTCACTTCGGAGCCCAAAAACAAATCTAAAGGCTCGATTCAGGCAAAACTAGTTACATAGACTTAGTTTTTGCGTGAAGTGACCTTATAAGGCTTGTTGGGACTCCAAATGAGTCTGTACGACTTATTATATTATATTATTTGTTCAAATGCTCATTTTGGATCAAAATAGTTTGCTAGAGTAACTTCGGAGCCAAAAAACCTGTTAAAAGGTCGATATAGGCAAAACTAGTTATAAGGACTTAGTTTTTGCGCGAGGTGAGTTTTTAGTGTTGTTGGAGGTCAAAATGAGTCCCTACGAATTATATTATGTATTATATGTTCAAATACTGATTTGAGATCACAACAACTTTCCTAGAGTCACTTCGGAGCCAAAATACCCAATTTAGGGATCGATTTAGGCAAACTTGGTATAAGGACTTAGTTTTGCGCGAGGTGAGCTTCTAAGTGTTGTTGGAGCTCAAAATGAGTCCCTACAAATTATATTAATGTATTATATGTTCAAATACTGATTTGGGATCGCAACAACTTTTCTACAGTCACTTTGGAGCCAAAATTTCTAATTTAGGGATCGATTTAGGCAAACTTGTTATAAGGACTTAGTTTTGCACGAGGTGAGCTTCTAAGTGTTGTTCAAGTTCAAAATGAGTCCCTAAGACTTATTATAATATATTATATTATATTACACATTTGGGACCTAAACACTACGCTAGAATCACTTCGGAGAACAAAAACAAATCTAAAGGCTCGATTCAGGCAAAACTAGTTACATAGACTTAGTTTTTGCGCGAAGTGACCTGATAAGGCTTGTTGGGGTTCCAAATGAGTCTGTACGACTTATTATATTATATTATTTGTTCAAATGCTCATTTTGGATCAAAATAAGTTTGCTAGAGTAACTTCGGAGCCAAAAAACCCGTTTAAAAGGTCGATTTAGGCAAAACTAGTTATAAGGACTTAGTTTTTGCGCGAGGTGAATTTTTTAGCGTTGTTGGAGGTCAAAATGAGTCCCTACAAATTATATTAATGTATTATATGTTCAAATACTGATTTGGGATCACAACAACTTTGCTATAGTCACTTCGGAGCCAAAATACCCATTTTAGTTCTCGATTTAGGCAAACTAGTTATAAGGACTTAGTTTTTGCGCGAGGTGAGTTTTTAAGTGTTGTTGGCCAAATTACCCAATTTAGGGCTCGATTTAGGCAAACTAGTTATAAGGAATTAGTTTTTGCGCGAGGTGTGTCTCTAACTGTTGTTAGAGCTCAAAATGAGTCCCTACGAATTATATTAATGTATTATATGTTCAAATGCTCATTTGGTATCACAACAACTTTGCTAGAGTCACTTCGGGGCTAAAATACCCATTTTAGGGCTAGATTTAGGAAAACTAGTTATAAGGACTTAGTTTTTGCGCGAGGTGAGTTTCTAAGTGTTGTTGGAGCTCAAATGAGTCCCTACGAATTATATTAATGTATTATATGTTCAAATACTGATTTGGGATCACAACAACTTTGCTAGGGTCATTTCGGAGCCAAAATACCCATTTTAGGGCTCGTTTAGGCAAACTAGTTATAAGGACTAAGTTTTTGCGCGAGGTGAGTTTTTACCTGTTGTTGGAGCTCAAATGACGTCCCTAAGACTTATTAAAATATATTATATAAATTACACATTTGGGACCTAAACAACTACGCTAGATTCACTTCGGAGCCCAAAAACAAATCTAAAGGCTCGATTTAGGCAAAACTAGTTACACAGACTTAGTTTTTGCGCGAAGTGACCTTATAAGGCTTGTTGGGCTCCAAATGAGTCTCTACGACTTATTATATTATATTATTCGTTCAAATGCTCATTTTGGATCAAAATAAGTTTGGTTGAGTAACTTCGGAGCCAAAAAAACCCGTTTAAAAGGTCGATTTAGGCAAAACTAGTTATAAGGACTTAGTTTTTGCGCGAGGTGAGTTTTTTAGTGTTGTTGGAGGTCGAAATGAGTCCCTACGAATTATATTAATGTATTATATGTTCAAATACTGATTTAGGATCACAACAACTTTTCCTAGAGTCACTTCGGAGCCAAAATACCCAATTTAGGGATCGATTTAGGCAAACTTGTTTATAAGGACTTAGTTTTTGCGCGAGGTGAGCTTCTAAGTGTTGTTGGAGCTCAAATGAGTCCCTACAAATTATATTAATGTATTATATGTTCAAATACTGATTTGGGATCGCAACAACTTTTCTACAGTCACTTGGAGCCAAAATTCCAATTTAGGGATCGATTTAGGCAAACTTGTTATAAGGACTTAGTTTTTGCACGAGGTGAGCTTCTAAGTGTTGTTCGAGTTCAAAATGAGTCCCTAAGACTTATTATAATATATTATATTATATTACACATTTGGGACCTAAACAGCTACGCTAGAATCACTTCGGAGACCAAAAACAAATCTAAAGGCTCGATTCAGGCAAAACTAGTTACATAGACTTAGTTTTTGCGCGAAGTGACCTGATAAGGCTTGTTGGGGTTCCAAATGAGTCTGTACGACTTATTATATTATATTATTTGTTCAAATGCTCATTTTGGATCAAAATAAGTTTGCTAGAGTAACTTCGGAGCCAAAAAACCCGTTTAAAAGGTCGATTTAGGCAAAACTAGTTATAAGGACTTAGTTTTTGCGCGAGGTGAATTTTTTAGCGTTGTTGGAGGTCAAAATGAGTCCCTACAAATTATATTAATGTATTATATGTTCAAATACTGATTTGGGATCACAATAACTTTGCTAGAGTCACTTCGGTGCCAAAATACTCATTTTAGTTCTCGATTTAGGCAAACTAGTTATAAGGACTTAGTTTTTGCGCGAGGTGAGTTTTTAAGTGTTGTTGGCCAAATTACCCAATTTAGGGCTCGATTTAGGCAAAATAGTTATAAGGAATTAGTTTTTGCGCGAGGTGTGTCTCTAACTGTTGTTAGAGCTCAAAATGAGTCCCTACGAATTATATTAATGTATTATATGTTCAAATACTCATTTGGTATCACAACAACTTTGCTAGAGTCACTTCGGGGCCAAAATACCCATTTTAGGGCTAGATTTAGGCAAACTAGTTATAAGGACTTAGTTTTTGCGCGAGGTGAGTTTCTAAGTATTGTTTGAGCTCAAATGAGTCCCTACGAATTATATTAATGTATTATATGTTCAAATACTGATTTGGGATCACAACAACTTTGCTAGGGTCATTTCGGAGCCAAAATACCCATTTTAGGGCTCGGTTTAGGCAAACTAGTTATAAGGACTAAGTTTTTGCGCGAGGTGAGTTTTTACCTGTTGTTGGAGCTCAAAATGAGTCCCTAAGACTTATTAAAATATATTATATTAAATTACACATTTGGGACCTAAACAACTACGCTAGATTCACTTCGGAGCCCAAAAACAAATCTAAAGGCTCGATTTAGGCAAAACTAGTTACATAGACTTAGTTTTTGCGCGAAGTGACCTTATAAGGCTTGTTGGGGCTCCAATGAGTCTCTACGACTTATTATATTATATTATTTGTTCAAATGCTCATTTTGGATCAAAATAAGTTTGCTAGAGTAACTTCGGAGCCAAAAAACCCGTTAAAAGGTCGATTTAGGCAAAACTAGTTATAAGGACTTAGTTTTTGCGCGAGGTGAGTTTTTTAGTGTTGTTGGAGGTCAAAATGAGTCCCTACGAATTATATTAATGTATTATATGTTCAAATACTGATTTGGGATCACAACAACTTTGCTAGAGTCACTTCGGAGCCAAAATACCCAATTTAGGGATCGATTTAGGCAAACTTGTTATAAGGACTTAGTTTTTGCGCGAGGTGAGCTTCTAAGTGTTGTTGGAGCTCAAAATGAGTCCCTACGAATTATATTAATGTATTATATGTTCAAATACTGATTTGGGATCACAACAACTTTGCTAGAGTCACTTTCGGAGCCAAAATTCCAATTTAGGATCGATTTAGGCAAACTTGTTATAAGGACTTAGTTTTTGCACGAGGTGAGCTTCTAAGTGTTGTTCGAGCTCAAAATGAGTCCCTAAGAATTATATTAATGTATTATATTATATTACTGATTTGGGACCTAAACAGCTACGCTAGAATCACTTCGGAGACCAAAAACAAATCTAAAGGCTCGATTCAGGCAAAACTAGTTACATAGACTTAGTTTTTGCGCGAAGTGACCTGATAAGGCTTGTTGGGGTTCCAAATGAGTCTGTACGACTTATTATATTATATTATTTGTTCAAATGCTCATTTTGGATCAAAATAAGTTTGCTAGAGTAACTTCGGAGCCAAAAAACCCCGTTTAAAAGGTCGATTTAGGCAAAACTAGTTATAAGGACTTAGTTTTTGCGCGAGGTGAATTTTTTAGCGTTGTTGGAGGTCAAAATGAGTCCCTACAAATTATATTAATGTATTATATGTTCAAATACTGATTTGGGATCACAACAACTTTGCTAGAGTCACTTCGGAGCCAAAATACCCATTTTAGTTCTCGATTTAGGCAAACTAGTTATAAGGACTTAGTTTTTGCGCGAGGTGAGTTTTTAAGTGTTGTTGGCCAAATTACCCAATTTAGGGCTCGATTAGGCAAACTAGTTATAAGGAATTAGTTTTTGCGCGAGGTGTGTCTCTAACTGTTGTTAGAGCTCAAAATGAGTCCCTACGAATTATATTAATGTATTATATGTTCAAATACTCATTTGGTATCACAACAACTTTGCTAGAGTCACTTCGGGGCCAAAATACCCATTTTAGGGCTAGATTTAGGCAAACTAGTTATAAGGACTTAGTTTTTGCGCGAGGTGAGTTTCTAAGTATTGTTTGAGCTCAAATGAGTCCCTACGAATTATATTAATGTATTATATGTTCAAATACTGATTTGGGATCACAACAACTTTGCTAGGGTCATTTCGGAGCCAAAATACCCATTTTAGGGCTCGGTTTAGGCAAACTAGTTATAAGGACTAAGTTTTTGCGCGAGATGAGTTTTTACCTGTTGTTGGAGCTCAAAATGACTCCCTAAGACTTATTAAAATATATTATATTAAATTACACATTTGGGACCTAAACAACTACGCTAGATTCACTTCGGAGCCCAAAAACAAATATAAAGGCTCGATTTAGGCAAAACTAGTTACACAGACTTAGTTTTTGCGCGAAGTGACCTTATAAGGCTTGTTGGGGCTCCAATTGAGTCTCTACGACTTATTATATTATATTATTCGTTCAAATGCTCATTTTGGATCAAAATAAGTTTGGTTGAGTAACTTCGGAGCCAAAAAACCCGTTTAAAAGGTCGATTTAGGCAAAACTAGTTATAAGGACTTAGTTTTTGCGCGAGGTGAGTTTTTTAGTGTTGTTGGAGGTCGAAATGAGTCCCTACGAATTATATTAATGTATTATATGTTCAAATACTGATTTAGGATCACAACAACTTTCCTAGAGTCACTTCGGAGCCAAAATACCCAATTTAGGGATCGATTTAGGCAAACTTGTTATAAGGACTTAGTTTTTGCGCGAGGTGAGCTTCTAAGTGTTGTTGGAGCTCAAAATGAGTCCCTACAAATTATATTAATGTATTATATGTTCAAATACTGATTTGGGATCGCAACAACTTTTCTACAGTCACTTTGGAGCCAAAATTTCCAATTTAGGGATCGATTTAGGCAAACTTGTTATAAGGACTTAGTTTTTGCACGAGGTGAGCTTCTAAGTGTTGTTCGAGTTCAAAATGAGTCCCTAAGACTTATTATAATATATTATATTATATTACACATTTGGGACCTAAACAGCTACGCTAGAATCACTTCGGAGACCAAAAACAAATCTAAAGGCTCGATTCAGGCAAAACTAGTTACATAGACTTAGTTTTTGCGCGAAGTGACCTGATAAGGCTTGTTGGGGTTCCAAATGAGTCTGTACGACTTATTATATTAATTATTTGTTCAAATGCTCATTTTGGATCAAAATAAGTTTGCTAGAGTAACTTCGGAGCCAAAAAACCCGTTTAAAAGGTCGATTTAGGCAAAACTAGTTATAAGGAATTAGTTTTTGCGCGAGGTGAATTTTTTAGCGTTGTTGGAGGTCAAAATGAGTCCCTACAAATTATATTAATGTATTATATGTTCAAATACTGATTTGGGATCACAACAACTTTGCTAGAGTCACTTCGGAGCCAAAATACCCATTTTAGTTCTCGATTTAGGCAAACTAGTTATAAGGACTTAGTTTTTGCGCGAGGTGAGTTTTTAAGTGTTGTTGGCCAAATTACCCAATTTAGGGGTCGATTAGGCAAACTAGTTATAAGGAATTAGTTTTTGCGCGAGGTGTGTCTCTAACTGTTGTTAGAGCTCAAAATGAGTCCCTACGAATTATATTAATGTATTATATGTTCAAATACTCATTTGGTATCACAACAACTTTGCTAGAGTCACTTCGGGGCCAAAATACCCATTTTAGGGCTAGATTTAGGCAAACTAGTTATAAGGACTTAGTTTTTGCGCGAGGTGAGTTTCTAAGTGTTGTTGGAGCTCAAATGAGTCCCTACGAATTATATTAATGTATTATATGTTCAAATACTGATTTGGGATCACAACAACTTTGCTAGGGTCACTTCGGATCCAAAATACCCATTTTAGGGTTCGGTTTAGGCAAACTAGTTATAAGGGCTAAGTTTTTGCGCGAGGTGAGTTTTTACCTGTTGTTGGAGCTCAAAATGACTCCCTAAGACTTATTAAAATATATTATATTAAATTACACATTTGGGACCTAAACAACTACGCTAGATTCACTTCGGAGCCCAAAAACAAATCTAAAGGCTCGATTTAGGCAAAACTAGTTACACAGACTTAGTTTTTGCGCGAAGTGACCTTATAAGGCTTGTTGGGGCTCCAAATGAGTCTCTACGACTTATTATATTATATTATTCGTTCAAATGCTCATTTTGGATCAAAATAAGTTTGGTTGAGAAACTTCGGAGCCAAAAAACCCGTTTAAAAGGTCGATTTAGGCAAAACTAGTTATGAGGACCTAGTTTTTGCGCGAGGTGAGTTTTTTAGTGTTGTTGGAGGTCAAAATGAGTCCCTACGTCAAATATTGATTTGGGATCACAACAACTTTCCTAGAGTCACTTCGGAGCCAAAATACCCAATTTAGGGATCGATTTAGGCAAACTTGTTATAAGGACTTAGTTTTTGCGCGAGGTGAGCTTCTAAATGTTGTTCGAGTTCAAAATGAGTCCCTAAGACTTATTATAATATATTATATTATATTACACATTTGGGACCTAAACAACTACGCTAGATTCACTTCGGAGCCCAAAAACAAATCTAAAGGCTCGATTCAGGCAAAACTAGTTACATAGACTTAGTTTTTGCGCTAAGTGACCTTATAAGGCTTGTTGGGGCTCCAAATGAGTCTGTACGACTTATTATATTATATTATTTGTTCAAATGCTCATTTTGGATCAAAATAAGTTTGCTAGAGTAACTTCGGAGCCAAAAAACCCGTTTAAAAGGTCGATTTAGGCAAAACTAGTTATAAGGACTTAGTTTTTTGCGCGAGGTGAGTTTTTTAGTGTTGTTGAGGTCAAAATGAGTCCCTACGAATTATATTAATGTATTATATGTTCAAATACTGATTTGGGATCACAACAACTTTGCTAGAGTCACTTCGAGCCAAAATACCCATTTTAGGGCTCGATTTAGGCAAACTAGTTATAAGGACTTAGTTTTTGCGCGAGGTGAGTTTTTAAGTGTTGTTGGCCAAATTACCCAATTTAGGGCTCGATTTAGGCAAACTAGTTATAAGGAATTAGTTTTTGCACTAGGTGTGTCTCTAAGTGTTGTTAGACCTCAAAATGAGTCCCTACGAATTATATTAATGTATTATATGTTCAAATACTCATTTGGTATTACAACAACTTTGATAGAGTCACTTCGGGGCCAAAATACCCATTTTAGGGCTAGATTTAGGCAAACTAGTTATAAGGACTTAGTTTTTGCGAGAGGTCAGTTTCTAAGTGTTGTTGGAGCTCAAATGAGTCCCTACGAATTATATTAATGTATCATATGTTCAAATACTGATTTGGGATCACAACAACTTTGCTAGGGTCACTTCGGAGCCAAAATACCCATTTTAGGGCTCGGTTTAGGCAAACTAGTTATAAGGACTTAGTTTTTGCGCGAGGAGAGTTTTTACCTGTTGTTGGAGCTCAAAATTACTCCCTAAGACTTATTAAAATATATTATATTAAATTACACGTTTGGGACCTAAACAACTACGCTAGATTCACTTTGGAGTCCAAAAACAAATCTAAAGGCTCGATTCTGGCAAAACTAGTTACACAGACTTAGTTTTTGCGCGAAGTGACCTGATAAGGCTTGTTGGGTCTCCAAATGAGTCTCTACGACTTATTATATTATATTATTCGTTCAAATGCTCATTTTGGATCAAAATAAGTTTGCTTGAGTAACTTCGGAGCCAAAAAACCCGTTTAAAAGGTCGATTTAGGCAAAACTAGTTAAGAGGACTGAGTTTTTGCGTGAGGTGAGTTTTTTAGTGTTGTTGGAAGTCAAAATGAGTCCCTACGAATTATATTAATGTATTATATGTTCAAATACTGATTTGGGATAACAACAACTTTCCTAGAGTCACTTTGGAGCCAAAATACCCAATTTAGGGATCGATTTAGGCAAAGTTGTTACAAGGACTTAGTTTTTGCGCGAGGTGAGCTTCTAAGTGTTGTTCGAGTTCAAAATGAGTCGCTAAGACTTATTATAATATATTATATTATATTACACATTTGGGACCTAAACAACTATGCTAGATTCACTTCGGAGCCCAAAAACAAATCTATAGGCTCGATTCAGGCAAAACTAGTTACATAGACTTAGTTTTTGCGCGAAGTGACCTTATAAGGCTTGTTGGGGCTCCAAATGAGTCTGTACGACTTATTATATTATATTATTTGTTCAAATGCTCATTTTGGATCAAAATAAGTTTGCTAGAGTAACTTCGGAGCCAAAAACCCGTTAAAAGGTCGATTTAGGCAAAACTAGTTATAAGGACTTAGTTTTTGCGCGAGTTGAGTTTTTTAGCGTTGTTGGAGGTCAAAATGAGTCCCTACGAATTATATTAATGTATTATATGTTCAAATACTTATTTGGGATCGCAAAAACTTTTCTACAGTCATTTCGGAGCCAAAATACCCAATTTAGGGATCGATTTAGGCAAACTTGTTATAAGGACTTAGTTTTTGCGCGAGGTGAGCTTCTAAGTGTTGTTCGAGTTCAAAATGAGTCCCTAAGACTTATTATAATATATTATATTATATTACACATTTGGGACCTAAACAACTACGCTAGATTCACTTCGAGCCCAAAAAACAAATCTAAAGGCTCGATTTAGGCAAAACAAGTTACACAGAATTAGTTTTTGCGCGAAGTGACCTGATAAGGCTTGTTGGGTCTCCAAATGAGTCTCTACGACTTATTATATTATATTATTCGTTCAAATGCTCATTTTGGATCAAAATAAGTTTGCTTGAGTAACTTCGGAGCAACAAACCCGTTAAAAGGTCGATTTAGGCAAAACTAGTTTAAGAGGACTGAGTTTTGCGCGAGGTGAGTTTTTTAGTGTAGTTGGAAGTCAAAATGAGTCCCTAACGAATTATATTAATGTATTATATGTTCAAATACTGATTTGGGATAACACAACGTTCCTAGAGTCACTTTGGAGCCAAAATACCCAATTTAGGGATCGATTTAGGCAAAGTTTTACAAGGACTTAGTTTTTTGCGCGAGGTGAGCTTCTAAGTGTTGTTCGAGCTCAAAATGAGTCGCTAAGACTTATTATAATATATTATATTATATTACACATTTGGGACCTAAACAACTATGCTAGATTCACTTCGGAGCCCAAAAACAAATCTATAGGCTCGATTTGGGCAAAACTAGTTACATAGAATTAGTTTTTTGCCAAGTGACCTTATAAGGCTTGTTGGGGCTCCAAATGAGTCCTACGACTTATTATATTATATTATTTGTTCAAATGCTCATTTTGGATCAAAATAAGTTTGCTAGAGTAACTTCGGAGCCAAAAACCCGTTAAAAGGTCGATTTAGGCAAAACTAGTTATAAGGACTTAGTTTTTGCGCGAGTTGAGTTTTTTAGTGTTGTTGGAGGTCAAAATGAGTCCCTACGAATTATATTAATGTATTATATGTTCAAATACTTATTTGGGATCGCAAAAACTTTTCTACAGTCATTTCGGAGCCAAAATACCCAATTTAGGGATCGATTTAGGCAAACTTGTTATAAGGACTTAGTTTTTGCGCGAGGTGAGCTTCTAAGTGTTGTTCGAGTTCAAAATGAGTCCCTAAGACTTATTATAATATATTATATTATATTATATTATACATTTGGGACCTAAACAACTACGCTAGATTCACTTCGGAGACCAAAAACAAATCTAAAGGCTCGATTTAGGCAAAACAAGTTACACAGAATTAGTTTTTGTGCGAAGTGACCTGATAAGGCTTGTTGGGTCTCCAAATGAGTCTCTACGACTTATTATATTATATTATTCGTTCAAATGCTCATTTTGGATCAAAATAAGTTTGCTTGAGTAACTTCGGAGCCAAAAAACCCGTTTAAAAGGTCGATTTAGGCAAAACTAGTTATAAGGACTGAGTTTTTGCGCGAGGTGAGTTTTATAGTGTTGTTGGAGGTCAAAATGAGTCCCTACGAATTATATTAATGTATTATATGTTCAAATACTGATTTGGGATAACAACAACTTTCCTAGAGTCACTTCGGAGCCAAAATACCCAATTTAGGGATCGATTTAGGCAAAGTTGTTATAAGGACTTAGTTTTTGCGCGAGGTGAGCTTCTAAGTGTTGTTCGAGTTCAAAATGAGTCCCTAAGACTTATTATAATATATTATATTATATTACACATTTGGGACCTAAACAACTATGCTAGATTCACTTCGGAGCCCAAAAACAAATCTAAAGGCTCGATTTACGCAAAACTAGTTACACAGACTTAGTTTTTGCGCGAAGTGACCTTATAAGGCTTGTTGGGGCTTCAAATGAGTCTCTACAACTTATTATATTATATTATTCGTTCAAATGCTCATTTTGGATCAAAATAAGTTTGGTTGAGTAACTTCGGAGCCAAAAAACCCGTTTAAAAGGCCGATTTAGGCAAAACTAGTTATAAGGACTTAGTTTTTGCGCGAGGTGAGTTTTTTAGTGTTGTTGGAGGTCAAAATGAGTCCCTACGAATTATATTAATTTATTATATGTTCAAATACTGATTTGGGATCACAACAACTTTCCTAGAGTCACTTCGGAGCCAAAATACCCAATTTAGGGATCGATTTAGGCAAACTTGTTATAAGGACTTAGTTTTTGCGCGAGGTGAGCTTCTAAGTGTTTTTGGAGCTCGAAATGAGTCCCTACGAATTATATTAATGTATTATATGTTCAAATACGGATTTACGATCGCAACAACTTTTCTACAGTCACTTCAGAGCCAAAATACCCAATTTAGGGATCGATTTAGGCAAACTTGTTATAAGGACTTAGTTTTTGCGCGAGGTGAGCTTCTAAGTGTTGTTCGAGTTCAAAATGAGTCCCTAAGACTTATTATAATATATTATATTATATTACACATTTGGGACCTAAACAACTACGCTAGATTCACTTCGGAGCCCAAAAACAAATCTAAAGGCTCGATTCAGGCAAAACTAGTTACATAGACTTAGTTTTTGCGCGAAGTGACCTTATAAGGCTTGTTGGGGCTCCAAATGAGTCTATACGACTTATTATATTATATTATTTGTTCAAATGCTCATTTTGGATCAAAATAAGTTTGCTAGAGTAACTTCAGAGCCAAAAAAACCCGTTTAAAAGGTCGATTTAGGCAAAACTAGTTATAAGGACTTAGTTTTTGCGCGAGGTGAGTTTTTTAGTGTTGTTGGAGGTCAAAATGAGTCCCTACGAATTATATTAATGTATTATATGTTCAAATACTGATTTGGGATCACAACAACTTTGCTAGAGTCACTTCGGAGCATAAATACCCATTTTAGGGCTCGATTTAGGCAAACTAGTTATAAGGACTTAGTTTTTACGCGAGGAGAGTTTTTAAGTGTTGTTGGCCAAATTACCCAATTTAGGGCTCGATTTAGGCAAACTAGTTATAAGGAATTAGTTTTTGCACTAGGTGTGTCTCTAAGTGTTGTTAGACCTCAAAATGAGTCCCTACGAATTTTATTAATGTATTATATGTTCAAATACTCATTTGGTATCACAACAACTTTGATAGAGTCACTTCGGGGCCAAAATACCCATTTAGGGCTAGATTTAGGCAAACTAGTTATAAGGACTTAGTTTTTGCGAGAGGTCAGTTTCTAAGTGTTGTTGGAGCTCAAATGAGTCCCTACGAATTATATTAATGTATCATATGTTCAAATACTGATTTGGGATCACAACAACTTTGCTAGGGTCACTTCGTAGCCAAAATACCCATTTTACGGCTCGGTTTAGGCAAACTAGTTATAAGGACTTAGTTTTTGCGCGAGGAGAGTTTTTACCTGTTGTTGGAGCTCAAAATGACTCCCTAAGACTTATTAAAATATATTATATTAAATTACACTTTCGGGACCTAAGCAACTACGCTAGATTCACTTCGGAGCCCAAAAACAAATCTAAAGGCTCGATTCAGGCAAAACTAGTTACACAGACTTAGTGTTTGCGCGAAGTGACCTGATAAGGCTTGTTGGGTCTCCAAATGAGTCTCTATGACTTATTATATTATATTATTCGTTCAAATGCTCATTTTGGATCAAAATAAGTTTGCTTGAGTAACTTCGGAGCCAAAAAACCCGTTTAAAAGGTCGATTTAGGCAAAACTAGTTAAGAGGACTGAGTTTTTGCGCGAGGTGAGTTTTTTAGTGTTGTTGGAAGTCAAAATGAGTCCCTACGAATTATATTAATGTATTATATGTTCAAATACTGATTTGGGATAACAACAACTTTCCTAGAGTCACTTTGGAGCCAAAATACCCAATTTAGGGATCGATTTAGGCAAAGTTGTTACGAGGACTTAGTTTTTGCGCGAGGTGAGCTTCTAAGTGTTGTTCAAGTTCAAAATGAGTCGCTAAGACTTATTATAATATATTATATTATATTACACATTTGGGACCTAAACAACTATGCTAGATTCACTTCGGAGCCCAAAAACAAATCTATAGGCTCGATTCAGGCAAAACTAGTTACATAGACTTAGTTTTTGCGCGAAGTGACCTTATAAGGCTTGTTGGGGCTCCAAATGAGTCTGTACGACTTATTATATTATATTATTTGTTCAAATGCTCATTTTGGATCAAAATAAGTTTGCTAGAGTAACTTCGGAGCCAAAAACCCGTTAAAAGGTCGATTTAGGCAAAACTAGTTATAAGGACTTAGTTTTTGCGCGAGGTGAGTTTTTTAGTGTTGTTGGAGGTCAAAATGAGTCCCTACGAATTATATTAATGTATTATATGTTCAAATACTGATTTGGGATCACAACAACTTTCTTCGAGTCACTTCGGAGCCAAAATACCCAATTTAGGGATCGATTTAGGCAAACTTGTTATAAGGACTTGGTTTTGGCGCGAGGTGAGCTTCTAAGTGTTGTTGGAGCTCAAAATGAGTCCCTACGAATTATATTAATGTATTATATGTTCAAATACTGATTTGGGATCGCAACAACTTTGTTACAGTCATTTCGGAGCCAAAATACCCATTTTAGGGATCGATTTAGGCAAACTTGTTATAAGGACTTAGTTTTTGCGCGAGGTGAGCTTCTAAGTGTTGTTCGAGTTCAAAATGAGTCCCTAAGACTTATTATAATATATTATATTATATTATACATTTGGGACCTAAACAACTACGCTAGATACACTTCGGAGCCCAAAAACAAATCTAAAGGCTCGATTCAGGCAAAACTAGTTACACAGACTTAGTGTTTGCGCGAAGTGACCTGATAAGGCTTGTTGGGTCTCCAAATGAGTCTCTACGACTTATTATATTATATTATTCGTTCAAATGCTCATTTTGGATCAAAATAAGTTTGCTTGAGTAACTTCCGAGCCAAAAAACCCGTTTAAAAGGTCGATTTAGGCAAAACTAGTTAAGAGGACTGAGTTTTTGCGCGAGGTGAGTTTTTTAGTATTGTTGGAAGTCAAAATGAGTCCCTACGAATTATATTAATGTATTATATGTTCAAATACTGATTTGGGATAACAACAACTTTCCTAGAGTCACTTTGGAGCCAAAATACCCAATTTAGGGATCGATTTAGGCAAACTTGTTATAAGGACTTAGTTTTGGCGCGAGGTGAGCTTCTAAGTGTTGTTGGAGCTCAAAATGAGTCCCTACGAATTATGTTAATGTATTATATGTTCAAATACTGAATTGGGATCGCAACAACTTTTCTACAGTCATTTCGGAGCCAAAATACCCAATTTAGGGATCGATTTAGGCAAACTTGTTATAAGGACTTAGTTTTTGCGCGAGGTGAGCTTCTAAGTGTTGTTCGAGTTCAAAATGAGTCCCTAAGACTTATTATAATATATTATATTATATTATACATTTGGGACCTAAACAACTACGCTAGATTCACTTCGGAGCCCAAAAACAAATCTAAAGGCTCGATTTAGGCAAAACTAGTTACACAGACTTAGTTTTTGCGCGAAGTGACCTGATAAGGCTTGTTAGGTCTCCAAATAGTCTCTACGACTTATTATAATTATATTATTCGTTCAAATGCTCATTTTGGATCAAAATAAGTTTGCTTGAGTAACTTCGGAGCCAAAAAACCCGTTTAAAAGGTCGATTTAGGCAAAACTAGTTATAAGGACTAAGTTTTTGCGCGAGGTGAGTTTTATAGTGTCGTTGGGGGTCAAAATGAGTCCCTACGAATTATATTAATGTATTATATGTTCAAATACTAATTTGGGATAACAACAACTTTCCTAGAGTAACTTCAGAGCCAAAAAAACCCGTTTAAAAGGTCGATTTAGGCAAAACTAGTTATAAGGACTTAGTTTTTGCGCGAGGTGAGTTTTTTAGTGTTGTTGGAGGTCAAAATGAGTCCCTACGAATTATATTAATGTATTATATGTTCAAATACTGATTTGGGATCACAACAACTTTGCTAGAGTCACTTCGGAGCATAAATACCCATTTTAGGGCTCGATTTAGGCAAACTAGTTATAAGGACTTAGTTTTTACGCGAGGAGAGTTTTTAAGTGTTGTTGGCCAAATTACCCAATTTAGGGCTCGATTTAGGCAAACTAGTTATAAGGAATTAGTTTTTGCACTAGGTGTGTCTCTAAGTGTTGTTAGACCTCAAAATGAGTCCCTACGAATTATATTAATGTATTATATGTTCAAATACTCATTTGGTATCACAACAACTTTGATAGAGTCACTTCGGGGCCAAAATACCCATTTTAGGGCTAGATTTAGGCAAACTAGTTATAAGGACTTAGTTTTTGCGAGAGGTCAGTTTCTAAGTGTTGTTGGAGCTCAAATGAGTCCCTACGAATTATATTAATGTATCATATGTTCAAATACTGATTTGGGATCACAACAACTTTGCTAGGGTCACTTCGGAGCCAAAATACCCATTTTACGGCTCGGTTTAGGCAAACTAGTTATAAGGACTTAGTTTTTGCGCGAGGAGAGTTTTTACCTGTTGTTGGAGCTCAAAATGACTCCCTAAGACTTATTAAAATATATTATATTAAATTACACGTTCGGGACCTAAGCAACTACGCTAGATTCACTTCGGAGCCCAAAAACAAATCTAAAGGCTCGATTCAGGCAAAACTAGTTACACAGACTTAGTGTTTGCGCGAAGTGACCTGATAAGGCTTGTTTGGGTCTCCAAATGAGTCTCTATACTTATTATATTATATTATTCGTTCAAATGCTCATTTTGGATCAAAATAAGTTTGCTTGAGTAACTTCGGAGCCAAAAAACCCTTTAAAAGGTCGATTTAGGCAAAACTAGTTAGAGGACTGAGTTTTTTGGCGCGAGTGAGTTTTTTAGTGTTGTTGGAAGTCAAAATGAGTCCCTACGAATTATATAATGTATTATATGTTCAAATCTGATTTGGGTTAACAACAACTTTCCTAGAGTCACTTTGGAGCCAAAATACCCAATTTAGGGATCGATTTAGCAAGTTGTTACGAGGACTTAGTTTTTGCGCGAGGTGAGCTTCTAAGTGTTGTTCAAGTTCAAAATGAGTCGCTAAGACTTATTATAATATATTATATTATATTACACATTTGGGACCTAAACAACTATGCTAGATTCACTTCGAGCCCAAAAACAAATCTATAGGCTCGATTCAGGCAAAACTAGTTACATAGACTTAGTTTTTGCGCGAAGTGACCTTATAAGGCTTGTTGGGGCTCCAATGAGTCTGTACGACTTATTATATTATATTATTTGTTTCAAATGCTCATTTTGGAATCAGAATAAGTTTGCTAGAGTAACTTCGGAGCCAAAAACCCCGTTAAAAGGTCGATTTAGGCAAAACTAGTTATAAGGACTTAGTTTTTGCGCGAGGTGAGTTTTTTAGTGTTGTTGGAGGTCAAAATGAGTCCCTACGAATTATATTAATGTATTATATGTTCAAATACTGATTTGGGATCACAACAACTTTCTTCGAGTCACTTCGGAGCCAAAATACCCAATTTAGGGATCGATTTAGGCAAACTTGTTATAAGGACTTGGTTTTGGCGCGAGGTGAGCTTCTAAGTGTTGTTGGAGCTCAAAATGAGTCCCTACGAATTATATTAATGTATTATATGTTCAAATACTGATTTGGGATCGCAACAACTTTTTTACAGTCATTTCGGAGCCAAAATACCCAATTTAGGGATCGATTTAGGCAAACTTGTTATAAGGACTTAGTTTTTGCGCGAGGTGAGCTTCTAAGTGTTGTTCGAGTTCAAAATGAGTCCCTAAGACTTATTATAATATATTATATTATATTATACATTTGGGACCTAAACAACTACGCTAGATACACTTCGGAGCCCAAAAACAAATCTAAAGGCTCGATTCAGGCAAAACTAGTTACACAGACTTAGTGTTTGCGCGAAGTGACCTGATAAGGCTTGTTGGGTCTCCAAATGAGTCTCTACGACTTATTATATTATATTATTCGTTCAAATGCTCATTTTGGATCAAAATAAGTTTGCTTGAGTAACTTCCGAGCCAAAAAACCCGTTTAAAAGGTCGATTTAGGCAAAACTAGTTAAGAGGACTGAGTTTTTGCCGCGAGGTGAGTTTTTTAGTATTGTTGGAAGTCAAAATGAGTCCTACGATTATATATAATGTATTATATGTTCAAATACTGATTTGGGATAACAACAACTTTCCTAGAGTCACTTTGGAGCCAAAATACCCAATTTAGGGATCGATTTAGGCAAAGTTGTTATAAGGACTTAGTTTTGGCGCGAGGTGAGCTTCTAAGTGTTGTTGGAGCTCAAAATGAGACCCTACGAATTATGTTAATGTATTATATGTTCAAATACTGACTTGGGATCGCAACAACTTTTCTACAGTCATTTCGGAGCCAAAATACCCAATTTAGGGATCGATTTAGGCAAACTTGTTATAAGGACTTAGTTTTTGCGCGAGGTGAGCTTCTAAGTGTTGTTCGAGTTCAAAATGAGTCCCTAAGACTTATTATAATATATTATATTATATTATACATTTGGGACCTAAACAACTACGCTAGATTCACTTCGGAGCCCAAAAACAAATCTAAAGGCTCGATTTAGGCAAAACTAGTTACACAGACTTAGTTTTTGCGCGAAGTGACCTGATAAGGCTTGTTAGGTCTCCAAATGAGTCTCTACGACTTATTATATTATATTATTCGTTCAAATGCTCATTTTGGATCAAAATAAGTTTGCTTGAGTAACTTCGGAGCCAAAAAACCCGTTTAAAAGGTCGATTTAGGCAAAACTAGTTATAAGGACTAAGTTTTTGCGCGAGGTGAGTTTTATAGTGTCGTTGGGGGTCAAAATGAGTCCCTACGAATTATATTAATGTATTATATGTTCAAATACTAATTTGGGATAACAACAACTTTCCTAGAGTCACTTCGGAGCCAAAATACCCAATTTAGGGATCGATTTAGGCAAAGTTGTTATAAGGACTTAGTTTTTGCGCGAGGTGAGCTTCTAAGTGTTGTTCGAGTTCAAAATGAGTTCCTAAGACTTATTATAATATATTATATTATATTACACATTTGGGACCTAAACAACTATGCTAGATTCACTTCGAAGCCCAAAAACAAATCTAAAGGCTCGATTCAGGCAAAACTAGTTACATAGACTTAGTTTTTGCGCGAAGTGAACTTATAAGGCTTGTTGGGGCTCCAAATGAGTCTGTACGACTTATTATATTATATTATTTATTCAAATGCTCATTTTGGATCAAAATAAGTTTGCTAGAGTAACTTCGGAGCCAAAAAAACCCGTTAAAAAGGTCGATTAGCAAACTAGTTATAAGGATTTAGTTTTTTTGCGTGAGGTGAGTTTTTTAGTGTTGTTTGGAGCTCAAAATAAGTCCTAAGAATTATATTAATGTATTAATTGTCAAATACTCATTTGGTATCACAAACAACTTTGCTAAGTCACTTCGGGCCAAAATACCCATTTTAGGGGCTAGATTTAGGCAAACTAGTTATAAGACTTAGTTTTTTGCGCGAGGTGAGTTTCTAAGTGTTGTTGGAGCTCAAAATAAGACCCTACGAATTATATTAATGTATTATATGTTCAAATACTGATTGCGCGGGGATGCGATTCGCCAAGCTGGGGCTAACAAAGCCGTCCGGCCCCCTACCGGATTAGGAATGCGAAGGCCTCTCCTTTTTTCTCATTTTGTTTGATTATATTAATGTATTATATGTTCAAATACTGATTTAGGATCACAACAACTTTGCTAGGCTCACTTCAGAGCCAAAATACCCATTTTAGGGCTCGGTTTAGGCAAACTAGTTATAAGGACTAAGTTTTTGCGCGAGGTGAGTTTTTAACTGTTGTTGGAGCTCAAAATGACTCCCTAAGACTTATTAAAATATATTATATTAAATTACACATTTGGGACCTAAACAACTACGCTAGATTCACTTCGGAGCCCAAAAACAAATCTAAAGGCTCGATTTAGGCAAAACTAGTTACATAGACTTAGTTTTTGCGTGAAGTGACCTGATAAGGCTTGTTGGGTCTCCAAATGAGTCTCTACGACTTATTATATTATATTATTCGTTCAAATGCTTATTTTGGATCAAAATAAGATTGCTTGAGTAACTTCGGAGCCAAAAAACCCGTTTAAAAGGTCGATTTAGGCAAAACTAGTTATAAGGACTGAGTTTTTGCGCGAGGTGAGTTTTTTAGTGTTGTTGGAGGTCAAAATGAGTCCCTACGAATTATATTAATGTATTATATGTTCAAATACTGATTTGGGATCGCAACAACTTTTCTACAGTCATTTCGGAGCCAAAATACCCAATTTAGGGATCGATTTAGGCAAACTTGTTATAAGGACTTAGTTTTTGCGCGAGGTGAGCTTCTAAGTGTTGTTCGAGTTCAAAATGAGTCCCTAAGACTTATTATAATATATTATATTATATTACACATTTGGGACCTAAACAACTACGCTAGATTCACTTCGGAGCCCAAAAACAAATCTAAAGGCTCGATTCAGGCAAAACTAGTTACATAGACTTAGTTTTTGCGCGAAATTACCTTATAAGGCTTGTTGGGGCTCCAAATGAGTCTGTACGACTTATTATATTATATTATTTATTCAAATGCTCATTTTGGATCAAAATAAGTTTGCTAGAGTAACTTCGGAGCCGAAAAACCCGTTTAAAAGGTCGATTTAGGCAAAACTCGTTATAAGGACTTAGTTTTTACGTGAGGTGAGTTTTTTAGTGTTGTTGGAGCTCAAAATAAGTCCCTACGAATTATATTAATGTATTATATGTTTAAATACTTATTTAGTATCACAACAACTTTGCTAGAGTCACTTCGGGGCCAAAATACCCATTTTAGGGCTAGATTTAGGCAAACTAGTTATAAGGACTTAGTTTTTGCGCGAGGTGAGTTTCTAAGTGTTGCTGGAGCTCAAAATAAGACCCTACGAATTATATTAATGGATTATATGTTCAAATACTGATTTAGGATCACAACAACTTTGCTAGGCTCACTTCGGAGCCAAAATACCCATTTTAGGGCTCGGTTCAGGCAAACTAGTTATAAGGACTTAGTTTTTGCGCGAGGTGAGTTTTTAAAGTGTTGTTGGCCAAATTACCCAATTTAGGGCTCGATTTAGGCAAACTAGTTATAAGGCTTCGTTTTTGCGCGAGGTGTGTTTCTAAGTGTGGTTAGAGTTCAAAATAAGTCCCTACGAATTATATTAATGTATTATATGTTCAAATACTCATTTGGTATCACAACAACTTTGCTAGAGTCACTTCGGGGCCAAAATACCCATTTTAGGGCTAGATTTAGGCAAACTAGTTATAAGGACTTAGTGTTTGCGCGAGGTGAGTTTTTAAGTGTTGTTGGAGCTCAAAATGACTCCCTAAGACTTATTAAAAATATATTATATTAAATTACACATTTGGGACCTTAACAACTACGCTAGATTCACTTCGGAGCCAAAAACAAATCTAAAGGCTCGATTTAGGCAAAACTAGTTACACAGACTTAGTTTTTTGCGTGAAGTGACCTGATAAGGCTTGTTGGGGTCTCCAAATGAGTCTCTACGACTTATTATATTATATTATTTCGTTCAAATGCTCATTTGGATCAAAATAAGATTGCTTGAGTAACTTCGGATCCAAAAAAAACCCGTTTAAAAGGGTCGATTTAGGCAAAACTAGTTATAAGGACTGAGTTTTTGCGCGAGGTGAGTTTTTTTGTGTTGTTGGAGGTCAAAATGAGTCCCTACGAATTATATTAATGTATTATATGTTCAAATACTGATTTGGATAACAACAACTTCCTAAGTCACTTCGGAGCCAAAATCCCAATTTAGGGATCGATTTAGGCAAAGTTGTTATAAGGACTTAGTTTTTTGCGCGAGGTGAGCTTCTAAGTGTTGTTCGAGTGCAAATGGGTCCCTAAGACTTATTATAATATATTATATTATATTACACATTTGGGAACCTTAAACTACTACGCTAGATCACTTCGGAGCCCAAAAACAAATCTAAAGGCTCGATTCAGGCAAAAAACTAGTTACATAGACTTAGTTTTTGCGCGAAATGACCTTATAAGGCTTGTTGGGGCTCCAAATGAGTCTGTACGACTTATATATTATATTATTTATCAAATGCTCCTTTTGGATCAAATAAGTTTGCTAGAGTAACTTCGGAGCCCAAAAACACCCGTTTTAAAGGTCGATTTAGCAAAACTAGTTATAAGGACTTAGTTTTTGCGTGAGGTGAGTTTTTTGTGTTGTTGGAGCTCAAAATAAGTCCCTACGAATTATATTAATGTATTATATGTTTAAATACTCATTTGGTATCACAACAACTTTGCTAGAGTCACTTCGGGGCCAAAATACCCATTTTAGGGCTAGATTTAGGCAAACTAGTTATAAGGACTTAGTTTTGCGCGAGGTGAGGTTTCTAAGTGTTGTTGGAGCTCAAAATAGAGTCCCTACGAATTATATTAATGTATATATGTTCAAATACTGATTTAGGATCACAACAACTTTGCTAGCTCACTTCGGAGCCAAAATACCCATTTTAGGGCTCGGTTCAGGCAAACTAGTTATAAGGGACTTATTTTTTGCGCGAGTGAGTTTTTAAGTGTTGTTGGCCAAATTACCCAATTTAGGGCTCGATTTAGGCAAACTAGTTATAAAGGACTTCGTTTTTGCGCGAGGTGTGTTTCTAAGTGGTGGTTAGAGTTCAAAATAAGTCCCTACGAATTATATTAATGTATTATATGTTTCAAATACTCATTTGGTATCACAACAACTTTGCTAGAGTCACCTTCGGGGCCAAAATACCCATTTTAGGGCTAGATTTAGGCAAACTAGTTATAAGGACTTAGTTTTGTGCGCGAGGTGAGTTTTTAAGTGTTGTTGGAGCTCAAAATGACTCCCTAGACTTATTAAAATATATTATATTAAATACACATTTGGGGACCTAAACAACTACGCTAGATTCACTTCGGAGCCCAAAAACAAATCTAAAGGCTCGATTTAGGCAAAACTAGTTACACAGACTTAGTTTTTGCGCGAAGTGACCTTATAAGGCTTGTTGGGACTCCATATGAGTCTCCTACGACTTATTATATTATATTATTCATTCAAATGCTCATTTTGGTCAAAATAGTTTGCTTGAGTAACTTCGGAGCCAAAAAACGCGTTAAAAGGTCGATTTAGGCAAAACTAGTTATAAGGACTTAGTTTTTGCGCGAGGTGAATTTTTTAGTGTTGTTGGAGGTCAAAATGAGTCCCTACAAATTATATTAATGTATTATATGTTCAAATACTGATTTGGGATCACAACAACTTTGCTAGAGTCACTTCGGCGCCAAAATACCCATTTTAGGGCTTCGATTTAGGCAAACTAGTTATAAGGACTTAGGTTTTGTGCGCGAGGTGAGTGTTTAAGTGTTGTTGGCCAATTACACAATTTAGGGCTCGATTTAGGCAAACTAGTTATAAGGAATTAGTTTTGGCACGAGGTGTGTCTCTAACTGTTGTTAGAGCTCAAAATGAGTCCCTACGAATTATATTAATGTATTATATGTTCAAATATTCATTTGGTATCACAACAACTTTGCTAGAGTCACTTCGGGGCCAAAATACCCATTTTAGGGCTAGATTTAGGCAAACTAGTTATAAGGACTTAGTTTTTGCGCGAGGTGAGTTTCTAAGTGTTGTTGGGAGCTCAAAATGAGTCCCTACGAATTATAGTAATGTAGATATATGTTCAAATACTGATTTGGGATCACAACAACTTTGCTAGGGTCACTTCGGAGCCAAAATACCCATTTTAGGGCTCGGTTTAGGCAAACTAGTTATAAGGACTAAGTTTTTGCGCGAGGTGAGTTTTTACCTGTTGTTGGAGCTCAAAATGACTCCCTAAGACTTATTAAAATATATTATATTAAATTACACATTTGGGACCTAAACAACTACGCTAGATTCACTTCGGAGCCCAAAAACAAATCTAAAGGCTCGATTCAGGCAAAACTAGTTACATAGACTTAGTTTTTGCGCGAATGACCTTATAAGGCTTGTTGGGGCTCCAAATGAGTCCTCTACGACTTATTATAATATATTATTTATTCAAATGCTCATTTTGGATCAAAATAAGTTTGCTAGAGTAACTTCGGAGCCAAAAAACCCGTTTAAAGGTCGATTTAGGCAAAACTAGTTATAAGGACTTAGTTTTTGCGTGAGGTGAGTTTTTTAGTGTTGTTGGAGCTCAAAATGAGTCCCTACGAATTATATTAATGTATTATATGTTTAAATACTCATTTGGTATCACAACAACTTTGCTAGAGTCACTTCGGGGCCAAAATACCCATTTTAGGGCTAGATTTAGGCAAACTAGTTATAAGGACTTAGTTTTTGCGCGAGGTGAGTTTCTAAGTGTTGTTGGAGCTCAAAATAAGACCCTACGAATTATATTAATGTATTATATGTTCAAATACTGATTTAGGATCACAACAACTTTGCTAGGCTCACTTCGGAGCCAAAATACCCATTTTAGGGCTCGGTTCAGGCAAACTAGTTATAAGGACTTATTTTTTGCGCGAGGTGAGTTTTTAAGTGTTGTTGGCCAAATTACCCAATTTAGGGCTCGATTTAGGCAAACTAGTTATAAGGACTTCGTTTTTGCGCGAGGTGTGTTTCTAAGTGTGGTTAGAGTTCAAAATAAGTCCCTACGAATTATATTAATGTATTATATGTTCAAATACTCATTTGGTATCACAACAACTTTGCTAGAGTCACTTCGGGGCCAAAATACCCATTTTAGGGCTAGATTTAGGCAAACTAGTTATAAGGACTTAGTTTTTGCGCGAGGTGAGTTTTTAAGTGTTGTTGGAGCTCAAAATGACTCCCTAAGACTTATTAAAATATATTATATTAAATTACACATTTGGGACCTAAACAACTACGCTAGATTCACTTCGGAGCCCAAAAACAAATCTAAGGGCTCGATTTAGGCAAAACTAGTTACACAGACTTATTTTTTGCGCGAAGTGACTTATAAGGCTTGTTGGGACTCCAAAGAGTCTCTACGACTTATTATATTATATTATTCATTCAAATGCTCATTTTGGATCAAAATAAGTTTGCTTGAGTAACTTCGGAGCCAAAAAACGCGTTTAAAAGGTCGATTTAGGCAAAACTAGTTATAAGGACTTAGTTTTTGCGCGAGGTGAATTTTTTAGTGTTGTTGGAGGTCAAAATGAGTCCCTACAAATTATATTAATGTATTATATGTTCAAATACTGATTTGGGATCACAACAACTTTGCTAGAGTCACTTCGGCGCCAAAATACCCATTTTAGGGCTCGATTTAGGCAAACTAGTTATAAGGACTTAGTTTTTGCGCGAGGTGAGTTTTTAAGTGTTGTTGGCCAAATTACACAATTTAGGGCTCGATTTAGGCAAACTAGTTATAAGGAATTAGTTTTGGCACGAGGTGTGTCTCTAACTGTTGTTAGAGCTCAAAATGAGTCCTACGAATATATTAATGTATTATATGTTCAAATATTCATTTGGTATCACAACAACCTTTGCTAGAGTCACTTCGGGGCCAAAATACCCATTTTAGGGCTAGATTTAGGCAAACTAGTTATAAGGACTTAGTTTTTGAGCGAGGTGAGTTCTAAGTGTTGTTGGAGCTCAATGAGTCCTACGAATTATATTAATGTATTATATGTTCAAATACTGATTTGGGATCACAACAACTTTGCTAGGGTCACTTCGGAGCCAAAATTACCCATTTTAGGGCTCCGGTTTAGGCAAACTATAGTTATAAGGACTAAGTTTTTGCGCGAGGTGAGTTTTTACCGTGTTGTTGGAGCTCAAAATGACTCCCTAAGACTTATTATAATATATTATATTAATTACACATTTGGGACCTAAACAAACTACGCTAGATTCACTTCGGAGCCCAAAAACAAATCTAAAGGCTCGATTTAGGCAAAACTAGTTACATAGACTTAGTTTTTGCGCGAAGTGACCTGATAAGGCTTGTTGGGTCTCCAAATGAGTCTCTACGACTTATTATATTATATTATTCGTTCAAATGCTCATTTGGATCAAAATAAGTTTGCTTGAGTAACTTCGGAGCCAAAAATCCCGTTTAAAAGGTCGATTTAGGCAAAACTAGTTATAAGGACTTAGTTTTTGCGCGAGGTGAGTTTTTTAGTGTTGTTGGAGGTCAAAATGAGTCCCTACGAATTATATTAATGTATATATGTTCAAATACTGATTTTGGGATCACAAACACTTTCCTAGAGTCACTTCGGAGCCAAAATACCCATTTAGGGATCGATTTAGGCAAAGTGTTATAAGGACTTAGTTTTGCGCGAGGTGAGCTTCTAAGTGTTGTTCGAGTTCAAAATGAGTCCCTAAGACTTATTATAATATATTATATTATATTACACATTTGGGACCTAAACAACTACGCTAGATTCACTTCGGAGCCCAAAAACAAATCTAAAGGCTCGATTCAGGCAAAACTAGTTACATAGACTTAGTTTTTCGCGAAGTGACCTTATAAGGCTTGTTGGGGCTCCAAATGAGTCTTCGACTTATTATATTATATTATTTGTTCAAATGCTCATTTTGGATCAAAATAAGTTTGCTAGAGTAACCGGAGCCAAAAAACCGGTTTAAAAGTCGTCGATTTAGGCAAACAACGTATATAAGGACTTAGTTTTTTGCGCGAGGTGAGTTTTTTAGTGTTGCTTGGACGTCAAAATAAGTCCCTACGAATTATATTAATGTATTATATGTTCAAATACTGATTTGGGATCACAACAACTTTCTTAGAGTCACTTCGAGCCAAATACCCAATTTAGGGATCGATATAGGCAAACTTGTTATAAGGACTTAGTTTTGCGCAGAGGTGAGCTTCTAAGTGTTGTTGGAGCTCAAAATGAGTCCCTACGAATTATACTTAATGTATTATATGTTCAAATACTGATTTGGGATCGCAACAACTTTTCTACAGTCATTTCGGAGCCAAAATACCCAATTTAGGGATCGATTTAGGCAAACTTGTTATAAGGACTTAGTTTTTGCGCGAGGTGAGCTTCTAAGTGTTGTTCGAGTTCAAAATGAGTCCCTAAGACTTATTATATATATTATATTATATTACACATTTGGGACCTAAACAACTACGCTAGATTCACTTCGGAGCCCAAAAACAATCTAAAGGCTCGATTCAGGCAAAAATAGTTACATAGGACTAGTTTTTTGCGCGAAAATGACCTTATACGGCTTGTTGGGGCTCCAAATGAGTCTGTACGACTTATTATATTATATATTTATTCAAATGCTCATTTTGGATCAAAATAAGTTTGCTAGAGTAACTTCGGAGCCAAAAAAACCCGTTTAAAAGGTCGATTTAGGCAAAACTGGTTATAAGGACTTAGTTTTTGCGTGAGGTGAGTTTTTTAGTGTTGTTGGAGCTCAAAATAAGTCCATACGAATTATATTAATGTATTATATGTTCAAATACTCATTTGGTATCACAACAACTTTGCTAGAGTCACTTCGGGGCCAAAATACCCATTTTAGGGCTAGATTTAGGCAAACAAGTTATAAGGACTTAGTTTTTGCGCGAGGTGAGTTTCTAAGTGTTGTTGGAGCTCAAAATAAGACCCTACGAATTATATTAATGTATTATATGTTCAAATACTGATTTGGGATCACAACAACTTTGCTAGGCTCACTTCGGAGCCAAAATACCCATTTTTGGGCTCGATTTAGGCAAACTAGTTATAAGGACTTATTTTTTGCGCGAGGTGAGTTTTTAAGTGTTGTTGGCCAAATTACCCAATTTAGGGCTCGATTTAGGCAAACTAGTTATAAGGAATTAGTTTTTGCGTGAGGTGTGTCTCTAACTGTTGTTAGAGCTCAAAATGAGTCCCTACGAATTATATTAATGTATTATATGTTCAAATACTCATTTGGTATCACAACAACTTTGCTAGAGTCACTTCGGGGCCAAAATACCATTTTAGGGCTAGATTTAGGCAAACTAGTTATAAGGACTTAGTTTTTGCGCGAGGTGAGTTTATAAGTGTTGTTGGAGCTCAAATGAGTCCCTACGAATTATATTAATGTATTACATGTTCAAATACTGATTTGGGATCACATCAACTTTGCTAGGGTCACTTCGAGCCAAAATACCATTTTAGGGCTCGTTTAGGCAAACTAGTTATAAGGACTAAGTTTTTGCGCGAGTGAGATTTACTGTTGTTGGAGCTCAAAATGACTCCTACGACTTATTAAAATATATTATATTAAATTAACACTTTGGGACCTAAACAACTACGCTAGATTCACTTCGGAGCCCAAAAACAAATCTAAAGGCTCGATTCAGGCAAACTAGTTACATAGACTTAGTTTTTTGCGCGAAATTACCTTATAAGGGCTTGTTGGGCTCCAAATGAGTCTTGTACGACTTATTATCTATATTATTTATTCAAAGCTCATTTTGGATCAAAATAAGTTTGCTAGAGTAACTTCGGAGCCAAAAAAAACCCGTTTAAAAGGTCGATTTAGGAAAAACTAGTTATAAGGACTTAGTTTTTGCGCGAGGTGAGTTTATTAGTGTTGTTGGAGGTCAAAATGAGTCCCTACGAATTTATTAATGTATTATATGTTCAAATACTGATTTGGGATCACAACAACTTTGCTAGAGTCACTTCGGAGCCAAAATACCCATTTTAGGGCTCGATTTAGGCAAACTAGTTATAAGGACTTAGTTTTTGCTCGAGGTGAGTTTTTAAGTGTTGTTGGAGGTCAAAATGAGTCCCTACGAATTATATTAATGTATTATATGTTCAAATACTGATTTGGGATCACAACAACTTTCCTAGAGTCACTTCGGAGCCAAAATACCCAATTTAGGGATCGATTTAGGCAAACTTGTTATAAGGACTTAGTTTTTGCGCGAGGTGAGCTTCTAAGTGTTTTCGGAGCTCAAAATGAGTCCCTACGAATTATATTAATGTATTATATGTTCAAATACTGATTTGGGATCGCAACAACTTTTCTACAGTCACTTCAGAGCCAAAATACCCAATTTAGGGATCGATTTAGGCAAACTTGTTATAAGGACTTAGTTTTTTTTGCGCGAGGTGAGCTTCTAAGTGTTGTTCGAGTTCAAAATGAGTCCCTAAGACTTATTATAATATATTATATATTACACATTTGGGACCTAAACAACTACGCTAGATTCACTTCAGAGCCCAAAACAAATCTAAAGGCTCGATTCAGGCAAAACTAGTTACATTAGACTTAGTTTTTGCGCGAAGTGACCTTATAAGGCTTGTTGGGGCTCCAAATGAGTCTGTACGACTTATTATATTATATTATTTGTTCAAATGCTCATTTTGGATCAAAATAAGTTTGCTAGAGTAACTTCGGAGCCAAAAAAAACCCGTTTAAAAGGTCGATTTAGGAAAAACTAGTTATAAGGACTTAGTTTTTGCGCGAGCTGAGTTTTTTAGTGTTGTTGGAGGTCAAATGAGTCCCTACGAATTATATTAATGTATTATATGTTCAAATACTGATTTGGGATCACAACAACTTTGCTAGAGTCACTTCGGAGCCAAAATACCCATTTTAGGGCTCGATTTAGGCAAACTAGTTATAAGGACTTAGTTTTTGCTCGAGGTGAGTTTTTAAGTGTTGTTGGCCAAATTACCCAATTTAGGGCTCGATTTAGGCAAACTAGTTATAAGGAATTAGTTTTTGCACTAGGTGTGTCTCTAAGTGTTGTTAGACCTCAAAATGAGTCCCTACGAATTATATTAATGTATTATATGTTCAAATACTCATTTGGTATCACAACAACTTTGATAGAGTCACTTCGGGGACAAAATACCCATTTTAGGGCTAGATTTAGGCAAACTAGTTATAAGGACTTAGTTTTTGCGCGAGGAGAGTTTTTACCTGTCGTTGGAGCTCAAAATGACTCCCTAAGACTTATTAAAATATATTATATTAAATTACACATTTGGGACCTAAACAACTACGCTAGATTCACTTCGGAGCCCAAAAACAAATCTAAAGGCTCGATCTAGGCAAAACTAGTTACATAGACTTAGTTTTTGCGCGAAATTACCTTATAAGGCTTGTTGGGGCTCCAAATGAGTCTATACGACTTATTATATTATATTATTTATTCAAATGCTCATTTTGGATCAAAATAAGTTTGCTAGAGTAACTTCGGAGCCAAAAAAACCCGTTTAAAAGGTCGATTTAGGAAAAACTAGTTATAAGGACTTAGTTTTTGCGCGAGGTGAGTTTTTTAGTGTTGTTGGAGGTCAAAATGAGTCCCTACGAATTATATTAATGTATTATATGTTCAAATACTGATTTGGGATCACAACAACTTTGCTAGAGTCACTTCTGAGCCAAAATACCCCTTTTAGGGCTCGATTTAGGCAAACTAGTTATAAGGACTTAGTTTTTGCTCGAGGTGAGTTTTTAAGTGTTGTTGGAGGTTCAAAATGAGTCCCTACGATTATATTAATGTATTATATGTTCAAATACTGATTTGGGATCACAACAACTTTCCTAGAGTCACTTCGGAGCCCAAAATACCCATTTAGGGATCGATTTAGGCAAACTTGTTATAAGGACTTAGTTTTTGCGCGAGGTGAGCTTCTAAGTGTTTTCGGAGCTCAAAATGAGTCCCTACGAATTATATTAATGTATTATATGTTCAAATACTGATTTGGGATCGCAACAACTTTTCTACAGTCACTTCAGAGCCAAAATACCCAATTTAGGGATCGATTTAGGCAAACTTGTTATAAGGACTTAGTTTTTGCGCGAGGTGAGCTTCTAAGTGTTGTTCGAGTTCAAAATGAGTCCCTAAGACTTATTATAATATATTATATTATATTACACATTTGGGACCTAAACAACTACGCTAGATTCACTTCGGAGCCCAAAACAAATCTAAAGGCTCGATTCAGGCAAAACTAGTTACATAGACTTAGTTTTTGCGCGAAGTGACCTTATAAGGCTTGTTGGGGCTCCAAATGAGTCTGTACGACTTATTATATTATATTATTTGTTCAAATGCTCATTTTGGATCAAAATAAGTTTGCTAGAGTAACTTCGGAGCCAAAAAAACCCGTTTAAAAGGTCGATTTAGAAAAACTAGTTATAAGGACTTAGTTTTTGCGCGAGGTGAGTTTTTTAGTGTTGTTGGAGGTCAAAATGAGTCCCTACGAATTATATTAATGTATTATATGTTCAAATACTGATTTGGGATCACAACAACTTTGCTAGAGTCACTTCGGAGCCAAAATACCCATTTTAGGGCTCGATTTAGGCAAACTAGTTATAAGGACTTAGTTTTTGCTCGAGGTGAGTTTTTAAGTAGTTGTTGGCCAAATTACCCAATTTAGGGCTCGATTTAGGCAAACTAGTTATAAGGAATTAGTTTTTTGCACTAGGTGTGTCTCTAAGTGTTGTTAGACCTCAAAATGAGTCCCTACGAATTATATTAATGTATTATATGTTCAAATACTCATTTGGTATCACAACAACTTTGATAGAGTCACTTCGGGGCCAAAATACCCATTTTAGGGCTAGATTTAGGCAAACTAGTTATAAGGACTTAGTTTTTGCGCGAGGAGAGTTTTTACCTGTCGTTGGAGCTCAAATGACTCCCTAAGACTTATTAAAATATATTATATTAAATTACACGTTTGGGACCTAAACAACTACGCTAGATTCACTTCGGAGCCCAAAAACAAATCTAAAGGCTCGATTTAGGCAAAACTAGTTACACAGACTTAGTTTTTGCGCGAAGTGACCTTATAAGGCTTGTTGGGGCTCCAAATGAGTCTCTACGACTTATTATATTATATTATTCGTTCAAATGCTCATTTTGATCAAAATAAGTTTGGTTGAGTAACTTCGGAGCCAAAAAACCCATTTAAAAGGTCGATTTAGGAAAAACTAGTTATAAGGACTTAGTTTTTGCGCGAGGTGAGTTTTTTAGTGTTGTTGGAGGTCAAAATGAGTCCCTACGAATTATATTAATGTATTATATGTTCAAATACTGATTTGGGATAACAACAACTTTCCTAGAGTCACTTCGGAGCCAAAATACCCAATTTAGGGATCGATTTAGGCAAAGTTGTTATAAGGACTTAGTTTTTGCGCGAGGTGAGCTTCTAAGTGTTGTTCGAGTTCAAAATGAGTCCCTAAGACTTATTACAATATATTATATTATATTACACATTTGGGACCTAAACAACTATGCTAGATTCACTTCGGAGCCCAAAAACAAATCTAAAAGCTCGATTCAGGCAAAACTAGTTACATAGACTTAGTTTTTGCGCGAAGTGACCTTATAAGGCTTGTTGGGGCTCCAAATGAGTCTGTACGACTTATTATATTATATTATTTGATCAAATGCTCATTTTGGATCAAAATAAGTTTGCTAGAGTAACTTCGGAGCCAAAAAACCCGTTTTAAAAGGTCGATTTGGCAAAACTAGTTATAAGGACTTAGTTTTTGCGCGAGGTGAGTTTTTTAGTGTTGTTTGGAGGTCAAAATGAGTCCCTACGAATTATATTAATGTATTATATGTTCAAATACTGATTTGGGATCACAACAACTTTTCTAGAGTCACTTCGGAGCCAAAATACCCAATTTAGGGATCGATTTAGGCAAACTTGTTATAAGGACTTAGTTTTTTGCGCGAGGTGAGCTTCTAAGTGTTGTTGGAGCTCAAATGAGTCCCTACGAATTATATTAATGTATTATATGTTTCAAATACTGATTTGGGATCGCAACAAATTTTCTACAGTCATTTCGGAGCCAAAATACCCAATTTAGGGATCGATTTAGGCAAACTTGTTATAAGGACTTAGTTTTTGCGCGAGGTGAGCTTCTAAGTGTTGTTCGAGTTCAAAATGAGTCCCTAAGACTTATTATAATATATTATATTATTTTACACATTTGGGACCTAAACAACTACGCTAGATTCACTTCGGAGCCCAAAAACAAATCTAAAGGCTCGATTCAGGCAAAACTAGTTACATAGACTTAGTTTTTGCGCGAAGTGACCTTATAAGGCTTGTTGGGGCTCCAAATGAGTCTGTACGACTTATTATATTATATTATTTGTTCAAATGCTCATTTTGGATCAAAATAAGTTTGCTAGAGTAACTTCGGAGCCAAAAAAACCCGTTTAAAAGGTCGATTTAGGAAAAACTAGTTATAAGGACTTAGTTTTTGCGCGAGGTGAGTTTTTTAGTGTTGTTGGAGGTCAAAATGAGTCCCTACGAATTATATTAATGTATTATATGTTCAAATACTGATTTGGGATCACAACAACTTTGCTAGAGTCACTTCGGAGCCAAAATACCCATTTTAGGGCTCGATTTAGGCAAACTAGTTATAAGGACTTAGTTTTTGCTCGAGGTGAGTTTTTAAGTGTTGTTGGCCAAATTACCCAATTTAGGGCTCGATTTAGGCAAACTAGTTATAAGGAATTAGTTTTTGCACTAGGTGTGTCTCTAAGTGTTGTTAGACCTCAAAATGAGTCCCTACGAATTATATTAATGTATTATATGTTCAAATACTCATTTGGTATCACAAAAACTTTGATAGAGTCACTTCGGGGCCAAAATACCCATTTTAGGGCTAGATTTAGGCAAACTAGTTATAAGGACTTAGTTTTTGCGCGAGGAGAGTTTTTACCTGTCGTTGGAGCTCAAAATGACTCCCTAAGACTTATTAAAATATATTATATTAAATTACACGTTTGGGACCTAAACAACTACGCTAGATTCACTTCGGAGCCCAAAAACAAATCTAAAGGCTCGATTTAGGCAAAACTAGTTACACAGACTTAGTTTTTGCGCGAAGTGACCTTATAAGGCTTGTTGGGGCTCCAAATGAGTCTCTACGACTTATTATATTATATTATTCGTTCAAATGCTCATTTTGGATCAAAATAAGTTTGGTTGAGTAACTTCGGAGCCAAAAAACCCATTTAAAAGGTCGATTTAGGAAAAACTAGTTATAAGGACTTAGTTTTTGCGCGAGGTGAGTTTTTTAGTGTTGTTGGAGGTCAAAATGAGTCCCTACGAATTATATTAATGTATTATATGTTCAAATACTGATTTGGGATAACAACAACTTTCCTAGAGTCACTTCGGAGCCAAAATACCCAATTTAGGGATCGATTTAGGCAAAGTTGTTATAAGGACTTAGTTTTTGCGCGAGGTGAGCTTCTAAGTGTTGTTCGAGTTCAAAATGAGTCCCTAAGACTTATTACAACATATTATATTATATTACACATTTCGGACCTAAACAACTATGCTAGATTCACTTCGGAGCCCAAAAACAAATCTAAAAGCTCGATTCAGGCAAAACTAGTTACATAGACTTAGTTTTTGCGCGAAGTGACCTTATAAGGCTTGTTGGGGCTCCAAATGAGTCTGTACGACTTATTATATTATATTATTTGATCAAATGCTCATTTTGGATCAAAATAAGTTTGCTAGAGTAACTTCGGAGCCAAAAAACCCGTTTAAAAGGTCGATTTTGGCAAAACTAGTTATAAGGACTTAGTTTTTGCGCGAGGTGAGTTTTTTAGTGTTGTTGGAGGTCAAAATGAGTCCCTACGAATTATATTAATGTATTATATGTTCAAATACTGATTTGGGATCACAACAACTTTCTTAGAGTCACTTCGGAGCCAAAATACCCAATTTAGGGATCGATTTAGGCAAACTTGTTATAAGGACTTAGTTTTTGCGCGAGGTGAGCTTCTAAGTGTTGTTGGAGCTCAAAATGAGTCCCTACGAATTATATTAATGTATTATATGTTCAAATACTGATTTGGGATCGCAACAAATTTTCTACAGTCATTTCGGAGCCAAAATACCCAATTTAGGGATCGATTTAGGCAAACTTGTTATAAGGACTTAGTTTTTGCGCGAGGTGAGCTTCTAAGTGTTGTTCGAGTTCAAAATGAGTCCCTAAGACTTATTATAATATATTATATTATTTTACACATTTGGGACCTAAACAACTACGCTAGATTCACTTCGGAGCCCAAAAACAAATCTAAAGGCTCGATTCAGGCAAAACTAGTTACATAGACTTAGTTTTTGCGCGAAATGACCTTATAAGGCTTGTTGGGGCTCGAAATGAGTCTGTACGACTTATTATATTATATTATTTATTCAAATGCTCATTTTGGATCAAAATAAGTTTGCTAGAGTAACTTCGGAGCCAAAAAACCCGTTTAAAAGGTCGATTTAGGCAAAACTAGTTATAAGGACTTAGTTTTTGCGTGAGGTGACTTTTTTAGTTTGTTGGAGCTCAAAATAAGTCCCTACCAATTATATTAATGTATTATATGTTCAAATACTCATTTGGTATCACAACAACTTTGCTAGAGTCACTTCGGGGCCAAAATACCCATTTTAGGGCTAGATTTAGGCAAACTAGTTATAAGGACTTACTTTTTTTGCGAGGTGAGTTTCTAAGTGTTGTTGGAGCTCAAAATAAGACCCTACGAATTATATTAATGTATTATATGTTCAAATACTGATTTAGGATCACAACAACTTTGCTAGGCTCACTTCGGAGCCAAAATACCCATTTTAGGGCTCGGTTCAGGCAAACTAGTTATAAGGACTTATTTTTTGCGCGAGGTGAGTTTTTAAGTGTTGTTGGTCAAATTACCCAATTTAGGGCTCGATTTAGGAAACTAGTTATAAGGACTTCGTTTTTGCGCGAGGTGTGTTTCTAAGTGTTGTTAGAGTTCAAAATAAGTCCCTACGAATTATATTAATGTATTATATGTTCAAATACTCATTTGGTATCACAACAACTTTGCTAGAGTCACTTCGGGGCCAAAATACCCATTTTAGGGCTAGATTTAGGCAAACTAGTTATAAGGACTTAGTTTTTGCGCGAGGTGAGTTTTTAAGTATTGTTGGAGCTCAAAATGACTCCCTAAGACTTATTAAAATATATTATATTAAATTACACATTTGGGACCTAAACAACTACGCTAGATTCACTTTGGAGCCCAAAAACAAATCTAAAGGCTCGATTTAGGCAAAACTAGTTACACAGACTTAGTTTTTGCGCGAAGTGACCTTATAAGGCTTGTTGGGACTCCAAATGAGTCTCTACGACTTATTATATTATATTATTCATTCAAATGCTCATTTTGGATCAAAATAAGTTTGCTTGAGTAACTTCGGAGCCAAAAAACCCGTTTAAAAGGTCGATTTAGGCAAAACTAGTTATAAGGACTTAGTTTTTGCGCGAGGTGAGTTTTTTAGTATTGTTGGAGGTCAAAATGAGTCCCTACGAATTATATCAATGTATTATATGTTCAAATACTGATTTCGGATAACAACAACTTTCCTAGAGTCACTTCGGAGCCAAAATACCCAATTTAGGGATCAATTTAGGCAAACTAGTTATAAGGACTTAGTTTTGGCGCGAGGTGAGCTTCTAAGTGTTGTTCGATTTCAAAATGAGTCCCTAAGACTTATTATAATATATTATATTATATTACACATTTGGGACCTAAAGAACTACGCTAGATTCACTTCGGAGCCCAAAAACAAATCTAAAGGCTCGATTCAGGCAAAACTAGTTACATAGACTTAGTTTTTGCGCGAAGTGACCTTATAAGGTTTGTTGGGGCTCCAAATGAGTCTGTACGACTTATTATATTATATTATTTGTTCAAATGTTCATTTTGGATCAGAATAAGTTTGCTAGAGTAACTTCGGAGCCAAAAAACCCGTTTAAAAGGTCGATTTAGGAAAAACTAGTTATAAGGACCTAGTTTTTGCGCGATGTGAGTTTTTAAGTGTTGTTGGAGGTCAAAATGAGTCCCTACGAATTATATTAATGTATTATATGTTCAAATACTGATTTGGGATCACAACAACTTTCCTAGAGTCACTTCGGAGCCAAAATACCCAATTTAGGGATCGATTTAGGCAAACTTGTTATAAGGACTTAGTTTTTGCGCGAGGTGAGCTTCTAAGTGTTTTTGGAGCTCAAAATGAGCCCCTACGAATTATATTAATGTATTATATGTTCAAATACTGATTTGGGATCGCAACAACTTTTCTACAGTCACTTCAGAGCCAAAATACCCAATTTAGGGATCGATTTAGGCAAACTTGTTATAAGGACTTAGTTTTTGCGCGAGGTGAGCTTCTAAGTGTTGTTCGAGTTCAAAATGAGTCCCTAAGACTTATTATAATATATTATATTATATTACACATTTGGGACCTAAACAACTACGCTAGATTCACTTCGGAGCCCAAAAACAAATCTAAAGGCTCGATTCAGGCAAAACTAGTTACATAGACTTAGTTTTTGCGCGAAATGACCTTATAAGGCTTGTTGGGGCTCCAAATGAGTCTGTACGACTTATTATATTATATTATTTATTCAAATGCTCATTTTGGATCAAAATAAGTTTGCTAGAGTAACTTCGGAGCCAAAAAACACCGTTTAAAAAGGTCGATTTAGGCAAAACTAGTTTATAAGGACTTAGTTTTTGCACGAGGTGAGTTTTTTAGTGTTGTTGGAGGTCAAAATGAGTCCCTACGAATTATATTAATGTATTATATGTTCAAATACTGATTTGGGATCACAACAACTATGCTAGAGTCACTTCGGAGCCAAAATACCCATTTTAAGGCTCGATTTAGGCAAACTAGTTATAAGGACTTAGTTTTTGCGCGAGGTGAGTTTTTAAGTGTTGTTGGCCAAATTACCCAATTTAGGGCTCGATTTAGGCAAACTAGTTATAAGGACTTAGTTTTTGCGCGCGGTGTGTTTCTAAGTGTTGTTAGAGCTCAAAATAAGTCCCTACGAATTATATTAATGTATTATATGTTCAAATACTCATTTGGTATCACAACAACTTTGCTACAGTCACTTCGGGGCCAAAATACCCATTTTAGGGCTAGATTTAGGCAAACTAGTTATAAGGACTCAGTTTTTGCGCGAGGTGAGTTTCTAAGTGTTGTTGGAGCTCAAAATAAGACCCCTACGAATTATATTAATGTATTATATGTTAAAATACTGATTTAGGATCACAACAACTTTGCTAGGCTCACTTCGGAGCCAAAATACCCATTTTAGGGCTCGGTTCAGGCAAACTAGTTATAAGGACTTAGTTTTTGCGCGAGGTGAGTTTTTAAGTGTTGTTGGCCAAATTACCCAATTTAGGGCTCGACTTAGGCAAACTAGTTATAAGGACTTCGTTTTTGCGCGAGGTGTGTCTCTAAGTGTTGTTAGAGCTCAAAATAAGTCCCTACGAATTATATTAATGTATTATATGTTCAAATACTCATTTGGTATCACAACAGCTTTGCTAGAGTCACTTCGGGGCCAAAATACCCATTTTAGGGCTAGATTTTGGCAAACTAGTTATAAGGACTTAGTTTTTGCACGAGGTGAGTTTCTAAGTGTTGTTGGAGCTCAAATGAGTCCCTACGAATTATATTAATGTATTATATGTTCAAATACTGATTTGGGATCACAACAACTTTGCTAGGGTCACTTCGGAGCCAAAATACCCATTTTAGGGCTCGGTTTAGGCAAACTAGTTATAAGGACTTAGTTTTTGCGCGAGGTGAGTTTTTAAGTGTTGTTGGAGCTCAAAATGACTCCCTAAGACTTATTAAAATATATTATATTAAATTACACATTTGGGACCTAAACAACTACGCTAGATTCACTTCGGAGCCCAAAAATAAATCTAAAGGCTCGATTTAGGCAAAACTAGTTACACAGACTTAGTTTTTGCGCGAAGGGACCTTATAAGGCTTGTTGGGTCTCCAAATGAGTCTCTACGACTTATTATATTATATTATTCATTCAAAATGCTCATTTTGAATCAAAATAAGTTTGCTTGAGTAACTTCGGAGCCGAAAAACCCGTTTAAAAGGTCGATTTAGGCAAAACTAGTTATAAGGACTTAGTTTTTGCGGGAGGTGAGTTTTTTAGTGTTGTTGGAGGTCAAAATGAGTCCCTACGAATTATATTAATGTATTATATGTTCAAATACTGATTTGGGATCACAACAACTTTCCTAGAGTCACTTCGGAGCCAAAATACCCAATTTAGGGATCGATTTAGGCAAACTTGTTATACGGACTTAGTTTTTGCGCGAGGTGAGCTTCTAAGTGTTGTTGGAGCTCAAAATGAGTCCCTACGAATTATATTAATGTATTATATGTTCAAATACTGATTTGGGATCGCAACAACTTTTCTACAGTCACTTCGGAGCCAAAATACCCAATTTAGTGATCGATTTAGGCAAACTTGTTATAAGGACTTAGTTTTTGTGCGAGGTGAGCTTCTAAGTGTTGTTCCAGTTGAAAATGAGTCCCTAAGACTTATTATAATATATTATATTATATTACACATTTGGGACCTAAACAACTACGCTAGATTCACTTCGGAGCCCAAAAACAAATATAAAGGATCGATTTAGGCAAAAATAGTTACATAGACTTAGTTTTTGCGCGAAGTGACCTTATAAGGCTTGTTGGGGCTCCAAATGAGTCTGTACGACTTATTATATTATATTATTTGTTAAAATGCTCATTTTGGATCAAAATAAGTTTGCCAGAGTAACTTTAGAGCCAAAAAACTCGTTTAAAAGGTCGATTTAGGCAAAACTAGTTATAAGGACTTAGTTTTTGCGCGAGGTGAGTTTTTTAGTGTTGTTAGAGGTCAGAATGAGTCCCTACGAATTATATTACTGTATTATATGTCCAAATATTGATTTGGGGTCACAACAACTTTGCTAGAGTCACTTCGGAGCCAAAATACCAATTTTAGGGCTCGATTTAGGCAAACTAGTTATAAGGACTTAGTTTTTTGCGCGAGGTGAGGTTTTAAGTGTTGTTGGCCAAATTACCCAATTTAGGGCTCGATTTAGGCAAACTAGTTACAAGGACTTAGTTTTTGCGGGAGGTGTGTTTCTAAGTGTTGTTAGAGCTCAAAATGAGTCCCTACGAATTATATTAATGTATTATATGTTCAAATACTCATTTGGTATCACAACAACTTTGCTAGAGTCTCTTCGGGGCCAAAATACCCATTTTAGGGCTAGATTTAGGCAAACTAGTTATAAGGACTTAGTTTTTGCGCGAGGTGAGTTTCTAAGTGTTGTTGGAGCACAAAATGAGTCGCTACGAATTATATTAATGTATTATATGTTAAAATACTCATTTGGGATCACAACAACTTTGCTAGGGTCACTTCAAAGCCAAAATACCTATTTTAGGGCTCGGTTTAGGCAAACTAGTTATAAGGACTTAGTTTTTGCGCGAGGTGAGTTTTTAAGTGTTGTTAGAGCTCAAAATGAGTCCCCAAGACTTATTATAATATATTATATTAAATTACACATTTGGGACCTAAACAACTACGCTAGATTCACTTCGGAGCCCAAAAACAAATCTAAAGGCTCGATTTAGGCCAAACTAGTTACACAGAGTTAGTTTTTGCGCGAAGTGACCTTATAAGGCTTGTTGAGGCTCCAATTGAGACTCTACGACTTATTATATTATATTATTTGTTCAAATGCTCATTTTGGATCAAAATAAGTTTGCTAGAGTAACTTCGGACCCAAAAAACCCGTTTAAAAGGTCGATTTAGGCAAAAGTAGTTATAAGGACTTAGTTTTTGCGCGAGGTGAGTTTTTTAGTGTTGTTAGAGGTCAAAATGAGTCCCTACGAATTATATTAATGTATTATATGTTCAAATACTGATTTGGGATCACAACAACTTTGCTAGAGTCACTTCGGAGCCAAAATACCCATTTTAGGGCTCGATTTAGGCAAACTAGTTATAAGGACTTAGTTTTTGCGCGAGGTGTGTTTCTAAGTGTTGTTAGAGCTCAAAATAAGTCCCTACGAATTATTAATGTATTATATGTTCAAATACTCATTTGGTATCACAACAACTTTGCTAGAGTCACTTCGGGGCCAAAATACCCATTTTAGGGCTTGATTTAGGCAAACTAGTTATAAGGACTTAGTTTTTGCGCGACGTGAGTTTCTAAGTGTTGTTGAAGCACAAAATGAGTCCCTACGAATTATATTAATGTATATGTTAAAATACTGATTTGGGATCACAACAACTTTGCTAGGGTCACTTCAAAGCCAAAATACCCATTTTAGGGCTCGGTTTAGGCAAAGTAGTTATAAGGACTTAGTTTTTGCGCGAGGTGAGTTTTTAAGTATTGTTGGAGCTCAAAATGACTCCCTAAGACTTATTAAAATATATTATATTAAATTACACATTTGGGACCTAAACAACTACGCTAGATTCACTTCGGAGCCCAAAAACAAATCTAAAGGCTCGATTTAGGCAAAACTAGTTACACAGACTTAGTTTTTGCGCGAAGTGACCTTATAAGGCTTGTTGGGACTCCAAATGAGTCTCTACGACTTATTATATTATATTATTCATTCAAATGCTCATTTTGGATCAAAATAAGTTTGCTTGAGTAACTTCGGAGCCAAAAAACCCGTTTAAAAGGTCGATTTAGGCAAAACTAGTTATAAGGACTTAGTTTTTGCGCGAGGTGAGTTTTTTAGTGTTCTTGGAGGTCAAAATGAGTCCCTACGAATTATATCAATGTATTATATGTTCAAATACTGATTTGGGATAACAACAACTTTTCTAGAGTCACTTCGGAGCCAAAATACCCAATTTAGGGATCCATTTAGGCAAACTAGTTATAAGGACTTAGTTTTGGCGCGAGGTGAGCTTCTAAGTGTTGTTCGATTTCAAAATGAGTCCCTAAGACTTATTATAATATATTATATTATATTACACATTTGGGACCTAAAGAACTACGCTAGATTCACTTCGGAGCTCAAAAACAAATCTAAAGGCTCGATTCAGGCAAAACTAGTTACATAGACTTAGTTTTTGCGCGAAGTGACCTTATAAGGTTTGTTGGGGCTCCAAATGAGTCTGTACGACTTATTATATTATATTATTTGTTCAAATGCTCATTTTGGATCAGAATAAGTTTGCTAGAGTAACTTCGGAGCCAAAAAACCCGTTTAAAAGGTCGATTTAGGCAAAACTAGTTATAAGGACTTAGTTTTTGCGCGAGGTGAGTTTTTTAGTGTTGTTGGAGGTCAAAATGAGTCCCTACGAATTATATTAATGTATTATATGTTCAAATACTGATTTGGGATCACAACAACTATGCTAGAGTCACTTCGGAGCCAAAATACCCATTTTAAGGCTCGATTTAGGCAAACTAGTTATAAGGACTTAGTTTTTGCGCGAGGTGAGTTTTTAAGTGTTGTTGGCCAAATTACCCAATTTAGGGCTCGATTTAGGCAAACTAGTTATAAGGACTTAGTTTTTGCGCGAGGTGTGTTTCTAAGTGTTGTTAGAGCTCAAAATAAGTCCCTACGAATTATATTAATGTATTATATGTTCAAATACTCATTTGGTATCACAACAACTTTGCTAGAGTCACTTCGGGGCCAAAATACCCATTTTAGGGCTAGATTTAGGCAAACTAGTTATAAGGACTCAGTTTTTGCGCGAGGTGAGTTTCTAAGTGTTGTTGGAGCTCAAAATAAGACCCCTACGAATTATATTAATGTATTATATGTTAAAATACTGATTTAGGATCACAACAACTTTGCTAGGCTCACTTCGGAGCCAAAATACCCATTTTAGGGCTCGGTTCACGCAAACTAGTTATAAGGACTTAGTTTTTGCGCGAGGTGAGTTTTTAAGTGTTGTTGGCCAAATTACCCAATTTAGGGCTCGACTTAGGCAAACTAGTTATAAGGACTTCGTTTTTGCGCGAGGTGTGTCTCTAAGTGTTGTTAGAGCTCAAAATAAGTCCCTACGAATTATATTAATGTATTATATGTTCAAATACTCATTTGGTATCACAACAGCTTTGCTAGAGTCACTTCGGGGCCAAAATACCCATTTTAGGGCTAGATTTTGGCAAACTAGTTATAAGGACTTAGTTTTTGCACGAGGTGAGTTTCTAAGTGTTGTTGGAGCTCAAATGAGTCCCTACGAATTATATTAATGTATTATATGTTCAAATACTGATTTGGGATCACAACAACTTTGCTAGGGTCACTTCGGAGCCAAAATACCCATTTTAGGGCTCGGTTTAGGCAAACTAGTTATAAGGACTTAGTTTTTTGCGCGAGGTGAGTTTTTAAGTGTTGTTGGAGCTCAAAATGACTCCCTAAGACTTATTAAAATATATTATATTAAATTACACATTTGGGACCTAAACAACTACGCTAGATTCACTTCGGAGCCCAAAAACAAATCTAAAGGCTCGATTTAGGCAAAACTAGTTACACAGACTTAGTTTTTGCGCGAAGGGACCTTATAAGGCTTGTTGGGTCTCCAAATGAGTCTCTACGACTTATTATATTATATTATTCATTCAAAATGCTCATTTTGAATCAAAATAAGTATGCTTGAGTAACTTCGGAGCCGAAAAACTCGTTTAAAAGGTCGATTTAGGCAAAACTAGTTATAAGGACTTAGTTTTTGCGGGAGGTGAGTTTTTTAGTGTTGTTGGAGGTCAAAATGAGTCCCTACGAATTATATTAATGTATTATATGTTCAAATACTGATTTGGGATCACAACAACTTTCCTAGAGTCACTTCGGAGCCAAAATACCCAATTTAGGGATCGATTTAGGCAAACTTGTTATACGGACTTAGTTTTTGCGCGAGGTGAGCTTCTAAGTGTTGTTGGAGCTCAAAATGAGTCCCTACGAATTATATTAATGTATTATATGTTCAAATACTGATTTGGGATCGCAACAACTTTTCTACAGTCACTTCGGAGCCAAAATACCCAATTTAGTGATCGATTTAGGCAAACTTGTTATAAGGACTTAGTTTTTGTGCGAGGTGAGCTTCTAAGTGTTGTTCGAGTTGAAAATGAGTCCCTAAGACTTATTATAATATATTATATTATATTACACATTTGGGACCTAAACAACTACGCTAGATTCACTTCGGAGCCCAAAAACAAATATAAAGGATCGATTTAGGTAAAAATAGTTACATAGACTTAGTTTTTGCGCGAAGTGACCTTATAAGGCTTGTTGGGGCTCCAAATGAGTCTGTACGACTTATTATATTATATTATTTGTTAAAATGCTCATTTTGGATCAAAATAAGTTTGCCAGAGTAACTTTAGAGCCAAAAAACTCGTTTAAAAGGTCGATTTAGGCAAAACTAGTTATAAGGACTTAGTTTTTGCGCGAGGTAAGTTTTTTAGTGTTGTTAGAGGTCAGAATGAGTCCCTACGAATTATATTACTGTATTATATGTCCAAATATTGATTTGGGGTCACAACAACTTTGCTAGAGTCACTTCGGAGCCAAAATACCAATTTTAGGGCTCGATTTAGGCAAACTAGTTATAAGGACTTAGTTTTTGCGCGAGGTGAGGTTTTAAGTGTTGTTGGCCAAATTACCCAATTTAGGGCTCGATTTAGGCAAACTAGTTACAAGGACTTAGTTTTTGCGGGAGGTGTGTTTCTAAGTGTTGTTAGAGCTCAAAATGAGTCCCTACGAATTATATTAATGTATTATATGTTCAAATAATCATTTGGTATCACAACAACTTTGCTAGAGTCTCTTCGGGGCCAAAATACCCATTTTAGGGCTAGATTTAGGCAAACTAGTTATAAGGACTTAGTTTTTGCGCGAGGTGAGTTTCTAAGTGTTGTTGGAGCACAAAATGAGTCGCTACGAATTATATTAATGTATTATATGTTAAAATACTGATTTGGGATCACAACAACTTTGCTAGGGTCACTTCAAAGCCAAAATACCCATTTTAGGGCTCGGTTTAGGCAAACTAGTTATAAGGACTTAGTTTTTGCGCGAGGTGAGTTTTTAAGTGTTGTTAGAGCTCAAAATGAGTCCCTAAGACTTATTATAATATATTATATTAAATTACACAATTGGGACCTAAACAACTACGCTAGATTCACTTCGGAGCCCAAAAAAAAATCTAAAGGCTCGATTTAGGCAAAACTAGTTACACAGAGTTAGTTTTTGCGCGAAGTGACCTTATAAGGCTTGTTGAGGCTCCAATTGAGACTCTACGACTTATTATATTATATTATTTGTTCAAATGCTCATTTTGGATCAAAATAAGTTTGCTAGAGTAACTTCGGACCCAAAAAACCCGTTTAAAAGGTCGATTTAGGCAAAAGTAGTTATAAGGACTTAGTTTTTGCGCGAGGTGAGTTTTTTAGTGTTGTTAGAGGTCAAAATGAGTCCCTACGAATTATATTAATGAATTATATGTTCAAATACTGATTTGGGATCACAACAACTTTGCTAGAGTCACTTCGGAGCCAAAATACCCATTTTAGGGCTCGATTTAGGCAAACTAGTTATAAGGACTTAGTTTTTGCGCGAGGTGTGTTTCTAAGTGTTGTTAGAGCTCAAAATAAGTCCCTACGAATTATATTAATGTATTATATGTTCAAATACTCATTTGGTATCACAACAACTTTGCTAGAGTCACTTCGGGGCCAAAATACCCATTTTAGGGCTTGATTTAGGCAAACTAGTTATAAGGACTTAGTTTTTGCGCGAGGTGAGTTTCTAAGTGTTGTTGAAGCACAAAATGAGTCCCTACGAATTATATTAATGTATATGTTAAAATACTGATTTGGGATCACAACAACTTTGCTAGGGTCACTTCAAAGCCAAAATACCCATTTTAGGGCTCGGTTTAGGCAAACTAGTTATAAGGACTTAGTTTTTGCGCGAGGTGAGTTTTTAAGTGTTGTTAGAGCTCAAAATGAGTCCCTAAGACTTATTATAATATATTATATTAAATTACACATTTGGGACCTAAACAACTACGCTAGATTCACTTCGGAGCCCAAAAACAAATCTAAAGGCTCGATTTAGGGAAAACTAGTTACACAGACTTAGTTTTTGCGCGAAGTGACCTTATAAGGCTTGTTGGGACTCCAAATGAGTCTCTACGACTTATTATATTATATTATTCATTCAAATGCTCATTTTGGATCAAAATAAGTTTGCTTGAGTAACTTCGGAGCCAAAAAACCCGTTTAAAAGGTCGATTTAGGCAAAACTAGTTATAAGGACTTAGTTTTTGCGGGAGGTGAGTTTTTTAGTGTTGTTGGAGGTCAAAATGAGTCCCTACCAATTATATTAATGTATTATATGTTCAAATACTGATTTGGGATCACAACAACTTTCCTAGAGTCACTTCGGAGCCAAAATACCCAATTTAGGGATCGATTTAGGCAAACTTGTTATACGGACTTAGTTTTTGCGCGAGGTGAGCTTCTAAGCGTTGTTGGAGCACAAAATGAGTCCCTACGAATTATATTAATGTATTATATGTTAAAATACTGATTTGGGATCACAACAACTTTGCTAGGGTCACTTCGGAGCCAAAATACCCATTTGAGGGCTCGGTTTAGGCAAACTTTTTATAACGACTTAGTTTTTGCGCGAGGTGAGTTTTTAAGTGTTGTTGGAGCTCAAAATGAGTCCCTAAGACTAATTATAATATATTATATTAAATTACACATTTGGAACCTAAACAACTAAGCTAGATTCACTTCGGAGCCCAAAAACAAATCAAAAGGCTCGATTTACGCAAAACTAGTTACATAGACTTAGTTTTTGCGCGAAGTGACCTTATAAGGCTTGTTGGGGCTCCAATTGAGTCTCTATGACTTATTATATTATATTATTTGTTCAAATGCTCATTTTGGATCAAAATAAGTTTGCTAGAGTAACTTCGGAGCTAAAAAACACGATTAAAAGGTCGATTTAAGCAAAACTAGTTATAAGGACTTAGTTTTTGCGCGAGGTGAGTTTTTTAGTGTTGTTGGAGGTCAAAATGAGTCCCTACGAATTATATTAATGTATTATATGTTCAAATACTGATTTGGGATCACAACAACTTTCCTAGAGTCACTTCGGAGCCAAAATACCCAATTTAGGGATCGATTTAGGCAAACTTGTTATACGGACTTAGTTTTTGCGCGAGGTGAGCTTCTAAGCGTTGTTGGAGCACAAAATGAGTCCCTACGAATTATATTAATGTATTATATGTTAAAATACTGATTTGGGATCACAACAACTTTGCTAGGGTCACTTCGGAGCCAAAATACCCATTTGAGGGCTCGGTTTAGGCAAACTTTTTATAACGACTTAGTTTTTGCGCGAGGTGAGTTTTTAAGTGTTGTTTGAGCTCAAAATGAGTCCCTAAGACTAATTATAATATATTATATTAAATTACACATTTGGGACCTAAACAACTAAGCTAGATTCACTTCGGAGCCCAAAAACAAATCAAAAGGCTCGATTTAGGCAAAACTAGTTACATAGACTTAGTTTTTGCGCGAAGTGACCTTATAAGGCTTGTTGGGGCTCCAATTGAGTCTCTATGACTTATTATATTATATTATTTGTTCAAATGCTCATTTTGGATCAAAATAAGTTTGCTAGAGTAACTTCGGAGCTAAAAAACCCGTTTAAAAGGTCGATTTAGGCAAAACTAGTTATAAGGACTTAGTTTTTGCGCGAGGTGAGTTTTTTAGTGTTGTTGGAGGTCAAAATGAGTCCCTACGAATTATATTAATGTATTATATGTTCAAATACTGATTTGGGATCACAAGAACTTTGCTAGAGTCACTTCGGAGCCAAAATACCCAATTTAGGGATCGATTTAGGCAAACTTATTATAAGGACTTAGTTTTTGCGCGAGGTGAGCTTCTTAGTGTTGTTGGAGCTCAAAATGAGTCCCTACGGTTTATATTAATGTATTATATGTTCAAATACTGATTTGGGATCACAACAACTTTGCTAGAGTCACTTCGGAGCCAAAATACCCAATTTAGGAATCGATTTAGGCAAACTTATTATAAGGACTTAGTTTTTGCGCGTTGTGAGCTTCTAAGTTTTGTTGGAGCTCAAAATGAGTCCCTACGAATTATATTAATGTATTATATGTTCAAATACTGATTTCGGATCACAACAACTTTGCTAGAGTAACTTCGGAGCCAAAATACCCATTTTAGGGCTCGATTTAGGCAAAGTAGTTATAAGGACTTAGTTTTTGCGCGAGGTGAGTTTTTAAGTTTTGTTGGAGCTCAAAATGAGTCCCTACGAATTATATTAGTGTATTATATGTTCAAATACTGATTTGGGATCACAACAACTTTGCTAGAGTCACTTCGGAGCCAAAATACCAATTTTAGGGCTCGATTTAGGCAAACTAGTTATAAGGACTTAATTTTTCCGCGAGGTGAATTTTTAAGTGTTGTTGGCCAAATTACCCAATTTAGGGCTCGATTTAGGCAAACTAGTTATAAGGACTTAGTTTTTGCGCGAGGTGTGTTTCTAAGTGTTGTTAGAGCTCAAAATGAGTCCCTACGAATTATATTAATGTATTATGTGTTCAAATACTGATTTGGTATCACAACAACTTTGCTAGAATCACTTCGGGGCCAAAATACCCATTTTAGGGCTAGATTTAGGCAAACTAGTTATAAGGACTTAGTTTTTGCGCGAGGTTAGTTTCTAAGTGTTGTTGGAGCTCAAAATGAGTCCCTACGAATTATATTAATGTATTATATGTTCAAATACTGATTTGGGATCACAACAACTTTGCTAGAGTCACTTCGGAGCCAAAATACCCATTTTAGGGCCCGATTTAGGCAAACTAGTTATAAGGACTTAGTTTTTGCGCGAGGTGAGTTTCTACGTGTTGTTGGAGCTCAAAATGAGTCCTTACGAATTATATTAATGTATTATATGTTCAAATACGGATTTGGGATCACAACAACTTTGCTAGGGTCACTTCGGAGCCAAAATACCCATTTTAGGGCTCGGTTTCGGCAAACTTTTTATAACGACTTAGTTTTTGCGCGAGGTGAGTTTTTAAGTGTTGTTGGAGCTCAAAATGAGTCCCTAAGACTAATTATAATATATTATATTAAATTACACATTTGGGACCTAAACAACTATGCTAGATTCACTTCGGAGCCCAAAAACAAATCAAAAGGCTCGATTTAGGCAAAACTAGTTACATAGACTTAGTTTTTGCGCGAAGTGACCTTATAAGGCTTGTTGGGGCTCCAATTGAGTCTCTACGAATTATTATATTATATTATTTGTTCAAATGCGCATTTTGGATCAAAATAAGTTTGCTAGAGTAACTTCGGAGCCAAAAAAACCCGTTTAAAAGGTCGATTTAGGCAAAACTAGTTATAAGGACTTAGTTTTTGCGCGAGGGGAGTTTTTTAGTGTTGTTAGAGGTCAGAATGAGTCCCTACGAATTATATTAATGTATTATATGTTCAAATACTGATTTGGGGTCACAACAACTTTGCTAGAGTCACTTCGGAGCCAAAATACCCATTTTAGGGCTCGATTTAGGCAAACTAGTTGTAAGGACTTAGTTTTTGCGCGAGGTGAGTTTTTAAGTGTTGTTGGCCAAATTACCCAAATTAGGGCTCGATTTAGGCAACTAGTTACAAGGACTTAGTTTTTGCGCGAGGTGTGTTTCTAAGTGTTGTTAGAGCTCAAAATGAGTCCCTACGAATTATATTAATGTATTATATGTTCAAATACTCATTTGGTATCACAACAACTTTGCTAGAGTCTCTTCGGGGCCAAAATACCCATTTTAGGGCTAGTTTTAGGCAAACTAGTTATAAGGACTTAGTTTTTGCGCGAGCTGAGTTTCTAAGTGTTGTTGGAGCACAAAATGAGTCCCTACGAATTAAATTAATGTATTATATGTTCGAATACTGATTTGGGATCACAACAACCTTGCTAGAGTCACTTCGGAGCCAAAATACCCATTTTAGGGCTCGATTTAGGCAAACTAGTTATGAGGACTTAGTTTTTGCGCGAGGTGAGTTTTTAGGTGTTTTTTGAGCTCAAAATGAGTCCCTACGAATTATATTAGTGTATTATATGTTCAAATACTGATTTCGGATCACAACAACTTTGCTAGAGTAACTTCGGAGCCAAAATACCCATTTTAGGGCTCGATTTAGGCAAACTAGTTATAAGGACTTAGTTTTTGCGCGAGGTGAGTTTTTAAGTTTTGTTGGAGCTCAAAATGAGTCCCTACGAATTATATTAGTGTATTATATGTTCAAATACTGATTTGGGATCACAACAACTTTGCTAGAGTCATTTCGGAGCCAAAATACCAATTTTAGGGCTCGATTTAGGCAAACTAGTTATAAGGACTTAACTTTTGCGCGAGGTGAGTTTTTAAGTGTTGTTGGCCAAATTACCCAATTTAGGGCTCGATTTAGGCAAACTAGTTATAAGGACTTAGTTTTTGCGCGAGGTGTGTTTCTAAGTGTTGTTAGAGCTCAAAATGAGTCCCTACGAATTATATTAATGTATTATATGTTCAAATACTGATTTGGTATCACAACAACTTTGCTAGAATCACTTCGGGGCCAAAATACCCATTTTAGGGCTAGATTAAGGCAAACTAGTTATAAGGACTTAGTTTTTGCGCGAGGTGAGTTTTTAAGTGTTGTTGGCCAAATTACCCAATTTAGGGCTCGATTTAGGCAACTAGTTACAAGGACTTAGTTTTTGCGCGAGGTGTGTTTCTAAGTGTTGTTAGAGCTCAAAATGAGTCCCTACGAATTATATTAATGTATTATATGTTCAAATACTCATTTGGTATCACAACAACTTTGCTAGAGTCTCTTCGGGGCCAAAATACCCATTTTAGGGCTAGTTTTAGGCAAACTAGTTATAAGGACTTAGTTTTTGCGCGAGGTGAGTTTCTAAGTGTTGTTGGAGCACAAAATGAGTCCCTACGAATTAAATTAATGTATTATATGTTCGAATACTGATTTGGGATCACAACAACCTTGCTAGAGTCACTTCGGAGCCAAAATACCCATTTTAGGGCTCGATTTAGGCAAACTAGTTATGAGGACTTAGTTTTTGCGCGAGGTGAGTTTTTAGGTGTTTTTTGAGCTCAAAATGAGTCCCTACGAATTATATTAGTGTATTATATGTTCAAATACTGATTTGGGATCACAACAACTTTGCTAGAGTCATTTCGGAGCCAAAATACCAATTTTAGGGCTCGATTTAGGCAAACTAGTTATAAGGACTTAACTTTTGCGCGAGGTGAGTTTTTAAGTGTTGTTGGCCAAATTACCCAATTTAGGGCTCGATTTAGGCAAACTAGTTATAAGGACTTAGTTTTTGCGCGAGGTGTGTTTCTAAGTGTTGTTAGAGCTCAAAATGAGTCCCTACGAATTATATTAATGTATTATATGTTCAAATACTGATTTGGTATCACAACAACTTTGCTAGAATCACTTCGGGGCCAAAATACCCATTTTAGGGCTAGATTAAGGCAAACTAGTTATAAGGACTTAGTTTTTGCGCGAGGTTAGTTTCTAAGTGTTGTTGGAGCTCAAAATGAGTCCCTACGAATTATATTAATGTATTATATGTTCAAATACTGATTTGGGATCACAACAACTTTGCTAGAGTCACTTCGGAGCCAAAATACCCATTTTAGGGCTCGATTTAGGCAAACTAGTTATAAGGACTTAGTTTTTGCGCGAGGTGAGTTTTTAGGTTTTGTTGGAGCTCAAAATGAGTACCTACGAATTATATTAATGTATTATATGTTCAAATACTGATTTCGGATCACAACAACTTTGCTAGAGTAACTTCGGAGCCAAAATACCCATTTTAGGGCTCGATTTAGGCAAACTAGTTATAAGGACTTAGTTTTTGCGCGAGGTGAGTTTTTAAGTTTTGTTGGAGCTCAAAATGAGTCCCTACGAATTATATTAGTGTATTATATGTTCAAATACTGATTTGGGATCACAACAACTTTGCTAGAGTCATTTCGGAGCCAAAATACCAATTTTAGGGCTCGATTTAGGTAAACTAGTTATAAGGACTTAACTTTTGCGTGAGGTGAGTTTTTAAGTGTTGTTGGCCAAATTACCCAATTTAGGGCTCGATTTAGGCAAACTAGTTATAAGGACTTAGTTTTTGCGCGAGCTGTGTTTCTAAGTGTTGTTAGAGCTCAAAATGAGTCCCTACGAATTATATTAATGTATTATATGTTCAAATACTGATTTGGTATCACAACAACTTTGCTAGAATCACTTCGGGGCCAAAATACCCATTTTAGGGCTAGATTAAGGCAAACTAGTTATAAGGACTTAGTTTTTGCGCGAGGTTAGTTTCTAAGTGTTGTTGGAGCTCAAAATGAGTCCCTACGAATTATATTAATGTATTATATGTTCAAATACTGATTTGGGATCACAACAACTTTGCTAGAGTCACTTCGGAGCCAAAATACCCATTTTAGGGCTCGATTTAGGCAAACTAGTTATAAGGACTTAGTTTTTGCACGAGGTGAGTTTCTACGTGTTGTTGGAGCTCAAAATGAGTCTTTACGAATTATATTAATGTATTATATGTTCAAATACTGATTTGGGATCACAACAACTTTGCTAGGGTCAGTTCGGAGCCAAAATACCCATTTTAGGGCTCGGTTTAAGCAAACTTTTTATAACGACTTAGTTTTTGCGCGAGCTGAGTTTTTAAGTGTTGTTGGAGCTCAAAATGAGTCCCTAAGACTAATTATAATATATTATATTAAATTACACATTTGGGACCTAAACAACTACGCTAGATTCACTTCGGAGCCCAAAAACAAATCAAAAGGCTCGATTTAGGCAAAACTTGTTACATGGACTTAGTTTTTGCGCGAAGTGACCTTATAAGGCTTGTTGGGGCTCCAATTGAGTCTCTATGACTTATTATATTATATTATTTGTTCAAATGCTCATTTTGGATCAAAATAAGTTTGCTAGAGTAACTTCGGAGCTAAAAAACCCGTTTAAAAGGTCGATTTAGGCAAAACTAGTTATAAGGACTTAGTTTTTGCGCGAGGTGAGTTTTTTAGTGTTGTTGGAGGTCAAAATGAGTCCCTACGAATTATATTAATGTATTATATGTTCAAATACTGATTTGGGATCACAAGAACTTTGCTAGAGTCACTTCGGAGCCAAAATACCCAATTTAGGGATCGATTTAGGCAAACTTATTATAAGGACTTAGTTTTTGCGCGAGGTGAGCTTCTTAGTGTTGTTGGAGCTCAAAATGAGTCCCTACGATTTATATTAATGTATTATATGTTCGAATACTGATTTGGGATCACATCAACTTTGCTAGAGTCACTTCAGAGCCAAAATACCCAATTTAGGAATCGATTTAGGCAAACTTGTTATAAGGACTTAGTTTTTGCGCGTTGTGAGCTTCTAAGTTTTGTTGGAGCTCAAAATGAGTCCCTACGAATTATATTAATGTATTATATGTTCAAATACTGATTTCGGATCACAACAACTTTGCTAGAGTCACTTCGGAGCCAAAATACCCATTTTAGGGCTCGATTTAGGGAAACTAGTTATAAGGACTTAGTTTTTGCGCGAGGTGAGTTTCTACGTGTTGTTGGAGCTCAAAATGAGTCCTTATGAATTATATTAATGTATTATATGTTCAAATACTGATTTGGGATCACAACAACTTTGCTAGGGTCACTTCGGAGCCAAAATACCCATTTTAGAGCTCGGTTTAGGCAAACTTTTTATAACGACTTAGTTTTTGCGCGAGGTGAGTTTTTGAGTGTTGTTGGAGCTCAAAATGAGTCCCTAAGACTAATTATAATATATTATATTAAATTACACATTTGGGACCTAAACAACTACGCTAGATTCACTTCGGAGCCCAAAAACAAATCAAAAGGCTCGATTTAGGCAAAACTAGTTACATGGACTTAGTTTTTGCGCGAAGTGACCTTATCAGGCTTGTTGGGGCTCCAATTGAGTCTCTATGACTTATTATATTATATTATTTGTTCAAATGCTCATTTTGGATCAAAATAAGTTTGCTAGAGTAACTTCGGAGCTAAAAAACCCGTTTAAAAGGTCGATTTAGGCAAAACTAGTTATAAGGACTTGGTTTTTGCGCGAGGTGAGTTTTTTAGTGTTGTTGGAGGTCAAAACGAGTCCCTACGAATTATATTAATGTATTATATGTTCAAATACTGATTTGGGATCACAAGAACTTTGCTAGAGTCACTTCGGAGCCAAAATACCCAATTTAGGGATCGATTTAGGCAAACTTATTATAAGGACTTAGTTTTTGCGCGAGGTGAGCTTCTTAGTGTTGTTGGAGCTCAAAATGAGACCCTACGATTTATATTAATGTATTATATGTTCGAATACTGATTTGGGATCACAACAACTTTGCTAGAGTCACTTCGGAGCCAAAATACCCAATTTAGGAATCGATCTAGGCAAACTTGTTATAAGGACTTAGTTTTTGCGCGTTGTGAGCTTCTAAGTTTTGTTGGAGCTCAAAATGAGTCCCTACGAATTATATTAATGTATTATATGTTCAAATACTGATTTCGGATCACAACAACTTTGCTAGAGTAACTTCGGAGCCAAAATACCCATTTTAGGGCTCGATTTAGGCAAAGTAGTTATAAGGACTTAGTTTTTGCGCGAGGTGAGTTTTTAAGTTTTGTTGGAGCTCAAAATGAGTCCCTACGAATTATATTAGTGTATTATATGTTCAAATACTGATTTGGGATCACAACAACTTTGCTAGAGTCACTTCGGAGCAAAAATACTAATTTTAGGGCTCGATTTAGGTAAACTAGTTATAAGGACTTAATTTTTGCGCGAGGTGAATTTTTAAGTGTTGTTGGCCAAATTACCCAATTTAGGGCTCGATTTAGGCAAACTAGTTATAAGGACTTAGTTTTTGCGCGAAGTGTGTTTTTAAGTGTTGTTAGAGCTCAAAATGAGTCCCTACGAATTATATTAACGTATTATGTGTTCAAATACTGATTTGGTATCACAACAACTTTGCTAGAATCACTTCGGGGCCAAAATACCCATTTTAGGGCTAGATTTAGGCAAACTAGTTATAAGGACTTAGTTTTTGCGCGAGGTTAGTTTCTAAGTGTTGTTGGAGCTCAAAATGAGTCCCTACGAATTATATTAATGTATTATATGTTCAAATACTGATTGGGATCACAACAACTTTGCTAGAGTCACTTCGGAGCCAAAATACCCATTTTAAGGCTCGATTTAGGCAAACTAGTTATACGGACTTAGTTTTTGCGCGAGGTGAGTTTCTACGTGTTGTTGGACCTCAAAATGAGTCCTTACGAATTATATTAATGTATTATATGTTCAAATACTGATTTGGTATCACAACAACTTTGCTAGGGTCACTTGGGAGCCAAAATACCTATTTTAGGGCTCGGTTTCGGTAAACTTTTTATAACGACTTAGTTTTTGCGCGAGGTGAGTTTTTAAGTGTTGTTGGAGCTCAAAATGAGTCCCTAAGACTAATTATAATATATTATATTAAATTACACATTTGGAACCTCAACAACTATGCTAGATTCACTTCGGAGCCCAAAAACAAATCAAAAGGCTCGATTTAGGCAAAACTAGTTACATAGACTTAGTTTTTGCGCGAAGTGACCTTATAAGGTTTGTTGGGGCTCCAATTGATTCTCTACGAATTATTATATTATATTATTTGTTCAAATGCTCATTTTGGATGAAAATAAGTTTGCTAGAGTAACTTCGGAGCCAAAAAACCCGTTTAAAAGGTCGATTTAGGCAAAACTAGTTATAAGGACTAGTTTTTGCGCGAGGTGAGTTTTTAAGTGTTGTTGGAGGTCAAAATGAGTCCCTACGAATTATATTAATGTATTATATGTTCAAATACTGATTTGGGATCACAACAACTTTGCTAGAGTCACTTCGGAGCCAAAATACCCAATTTAGGGATCGATTTAGGCAAACTTGTTATAAGGACTTAGTTTTTGCGCGAGGTGAGCTTCTAAGTGTTGTTGGAGCTCAAAATGAGTCCCTACGAATTATATTAATGTATTATATGTTCGAATACTGATTTGGGATCACAACAACTTTGCTAGAGTCACTTCGGAGCCAAAATACCCAATTTAGGGATCGATTTAGGCAAACTTGTTATAAGGACTTAGTTTTTGCGCGAGGTGAGCTTCTAAGTGTTGTTGGAGCTCAAAATGAGTCCCTACGAATTATATTAATGTATTATATGTTCAAATACTGATTTCGGATCACAACAACTTTGCTAGAGTCACTTCGGAGCCAAAATACCCAATTTAGGGCTCGATTTAGGCAAACTAGTTATAAGGACTTAGTTTTTGCGCGAGGTGAGTTTTTAAGTTTTGTTGGAGCTCAAAATGAGTCCCTACGAATTATATTAGTGTATTATATGTTCAAATACTGATTTGGGATCACAACAACTTTGCTAGAGTCACTTCGGAGCCAAAATACCGATTTTAGGGCTCGATTTAGGCAAAGTAGTTATAAGGACTTAATTTTTGCGCGAGGTGAGTGTTTAAGTGTTGTTGGCCAAATTACCCAATTTAGGGCTCGATTTAGGCAAACTAGTTATAAGGACTTAGTTTTTGCGTGAGGTGTGTTTCTAAGTGTTGTTAGAGCTCAAAATGAGTCCCTACGAATTATATTAATGTATTATATGTTCAAATACTGATTTGGTATCACAACAACTTTGCTAGAATCACTTCGGGGCCAAAAAACCCATTTTAGGGCTAGATTTAGGCAAACTAGTTATAAGGACTTAGTTTTTGTGCGAGGTTAGTTTCTAAGTGTTGTTGGAGCTCAAAATGAGTCCCTACGAATTATATTAATGTATTATATGTTCAAATACTGATTTGGTATCACAACAACTTTGCTAGAGTCACTTCGGAGCCAAAATACCCATTTTAGGGCTCGATTTAGGCAAACCAGTTATAAGGACTTAGTTTTTGCGCTAGGTGAGTTTCTACTTGTTGTTGGAGCTCAAAATGAGTCCTTACGAATTATATTAATGTATTATATGTTCAAATACTGATTTGGGATCACAACAACTTTGTTAGGGTCACTTCGGAGCCAAAATACCCATTTTAGGGCTCGATTTAGGCAAACTTTTTATAACGACTTAGTTTTTGCACGAGGTGAGTTTTTAAGTGTTGTTGGAGCTCAAAATGAGTCCCTAAGACTAATTATAATATATTATATTAAATTACACATTTGGGACCTAAACAACTACGCTAGATTCACTTCGGAGCCCAAAAACAAATCAAAAGGCTCGATTTAGGCAAAACTAGTTACATAGACTTAGTTTTGCGCGAAGTGACCTTATAAGGCTTGTTGGGGCTCCAATTGAGTCTCTACGACTTATTATATTATATTATTTGTTCAAATGCTCATTTTGGATCAAAATAAGTTTGCTAGAGTAACTTCGGAGCCAAAAAACCCGTTTAAAAGGTCGATTTAGGCAAAACTAGTTATAAGGACTTAGTTTTTGCGCGAGGTGAGTTTTTTAGTGTTGTTGGAGGTCAAAATGAGTCCCTACGAATTATATTAATGTATTATATGTTCAAATACTGATTTGGGATCACAACAACTTTGCTAGAGTCACTTCGGAGCCAAAATACCCAATTTAGGGATCGATTTAGGCAAACTTATTATAAGGACTTAGTTTTTGCGCGAGGTGAGCTTCTTAGTGTTGTTGGAGCTCAAAATGAGTCCCTACGATTTATATTAATGTATTATATGTTCGAATACTGATTTCGGATCACAACAACTTTGCTAGAGTCACTTCGGAGCCAAAATACCCAATTTAGGGATCGATTTAGGCAAACTTGTTATAAGGACTTAGTTTTTGCGCGAGGTGAGCTTCTAAGTTTTGTTGGAGCTCAAAATGAGTCCCTACGAATTATATTAATGTATTATATGTTCAAATACTGATTTCGGATCGCAACAACTTTGCTAGAGTAACTTCGGAGCCAAAATACCCATTTTAGGGCTCGATTTAGGCAAACTAGTTATAAGGACTTAGTTTTTGCGCGAGGTGAGTTTTTAAGTTTTGTTGGAGCTCAAAATGAGTCCCTACGAATTATATTAGTGTATTATATGTTCAAATACTGATTTGGGATCACAACAACTTTGCTAGAGTCACTTCGGAGCCAAAATACCGATTTTAGGGCTCGATTTAGGCAAACTAGTTATAAGGACTTAATTTTTGCGCGAGGTGAGTGTTTAAGTGTTGTTGGCCAAATTACCCAATTTAGGGCTCGATTTAGGCAAACTAGTTATAAGGACTTAGTTTTTGCGTGAGGTGTGTTTCTAAGTGTTGTTGGAGCTCAAAATGAGTCCCGACGAATTATATTAATGTATTATATGTTCAAATACTGATTTGGTATCACAACAACTTTGCTAGAGTCACTTCGGGGCCAAAAAACCCATTTTAGGGCTAGATTTAGGCAAACTAGTTATAAGGACTTAGTTTTTGTGCGAGGTTAGTTTCTAAGTGTTGTTGGAGCTCAAAATGAGTCCCTACGAATTATATTAATGTATTATATGTTCAAATACTGATTTGGTATCACAACAACTTTGCTAGAGTCACTTCGGAGCCAAAATACCCATTTTAGGGCTCGATTTAGGCAAACCAGTTATAAGGACTTAGTTTTTGCGCTAGGTGAGTTTTTACTTGTTGTTGGAGCTCAAAATGAGTCCTTACGAATTATATTAATGTATTATATGTTCAAATACTGATTTGGGATCACAACAACTTTGCTAGGGTCACTTCGGAGCCAAAATACCCATTTTAGGGCTCGGTTTAGGCAAACTTTTTATAACGACTTAGTTTTTGCACGAGGTGAGTTTTTAAGTGTTGTTGGAGCTCAAAATGAGTCCCTAAGACTAATTATAATATATTATATTAAATTACACATTTGGGACCTAAACAACTACGCTAGATTCACTTCGGAGCCCAAAAACAAATCAAAAGGCTCGATTTAGGCAAAACTAGTTACATAGACTTAGTTTTTGCGCGAAGTGACCTTATAAGGCTTGTTGGGGCTCCAATTGAGTCTCTACGACTTATTATATTATATTATTTGTTCAAATGCTCATTTTGGATCAAAATAAGTTTGCTAGAGTAACTTCGGAGCCAAAAAAACCCGTTTAAAAGGTCGATTTAGGCAAAACTAGTTATAAGGACTTAGTTTTTGCGCGAGGTGAGTTTTTTAGTGTTGTTGGAGGTCAAAATGTGTCCCTACGAATTATATTAATGTATTATATGTTCAAATACTGATTTGGGATCACAACAACTTTGCTAGAGTCACTTCGGAGCCAAAATACCCAATTTAGGGATCGATTTAGGCAAACTTGTTATAAGGACTTAGTTTTTGCGCGAGGTGAGCTTCTAAGTGTTGTTGGAGCTCAAAATGAGTCCCTACGAATTATATTAATGTATTATATGTTCGAATACTGATTTCGGATCACAACAACTTTGCTAGAGTCACTTCGGAGCCAAAATACCCAATTTAGGGATCGATTTAGGCAAACTTGTTATAAGGACTTAGTTTTTGCGCGAGGTGAGCTTCTAAGTTTTGTTGGAGCTCAAAATGAGTCCCTACGAATTATATTAATGTATTATATGTTCAAATACTGATTTGGATCACAACAACTTTGCTAGAGTCACTTCGGAGCCAAAATACCCATTTTAGGGCTCGATTTAGGCAAACTAGTTATAAGGACTTAGTTTTTGCGCGAGGTGAGTTTTTAAGTGTTGTTGGAGCTCAAAATGAGTCCCTACGAATTATATTAGTGTATTATATGTTCAAATACTGATTTGGGATCACAACAACTTTGCTAGAGTCACTTCGGAGCCAAAATACCGATTTTAGGGCTCGATTTAGGCAAACTAGTTATAAGGACTTAATTTTTGCGCGAGGTGAGTGTTTAAGTGTTGTTGGCCAAATTACCCAATTTAGGGCTCGATTTAGGCAAACTAGTTATAAGGACTTAGTTTTTGCGTGAGGTGTGTTTCTAAGTGTTGTTAGAGCTCAAAATGAGTCCCTACGAATTATATTAATGTATTATATGTTCAAATACTGATTTGGTATCACAACAACTTTGCTAGAATCACTTCGGGGCCAAAAAACCCATTTTAGGGCTAGATTTAGGCAAACTAGTTATAAGGACTTAGTTTTTGTGCGAGGTTAGTTTCTAAGTGTTGTTGGAGCTCAAAATGAGTCCCTACGAATTATATTAATGTATTATATGTTCAAATACTGATTTGGTATCACAACAACTTTGCTAGAGTCACTTCGGAGCCAAAATACCCATTTTAGGGCTCGATTTAGGCAAACCAGTTATAAGGACTTAGTTTTTGCGCTAGGTGAGTTTCTACTTGTTGTTGGAGCTCAAAATGAGTCCTTACGAATTATATTAATGTATTATATGTTCAAATACTGATTTGGGATCACAACAACTTTGTTAGGGTCACTTCGGAGCCAAAATACCCATTTTAGGGCTCGGTTTAGGCAAACTTTTTATAACGACTTAGTTTTTGCACGAGGTGAGTTTTTAAGTGTTGTTGGAGCTCAAAATGAGTCCCTAAGACTAATTATAATATATTATATTAAATTACACATTTGGGACCTAAACAACTACGCTAGATTCACTTCGGAGCCCAAAAACAAATCAAAAGGCTCGATTTAGGCAAAACTAGTTACATAGACTTAGTTTTGCGCGAAGTGACCTTATAAGGCTTGTTGGGGCTCCAATTGAGTCTCTACGACTTATTATATTATATTATTTGTTCAAATGCTCATTTTGGATCAAAATAAGTTTGCTAGAGTAACTTCGGAGCCAAAAAACCCGTTTAAAAGGTCGATTTAGGCAAAACTAGTTATAAGGACTTAGTTTTTGCGCGAGGTGAGTTTTTTAGTGTTGTTGGAGGTCAAAATGTGTCCCTACGAATTATATTAATGTATTATATGTTCAAATACTGATTTGGGATCACAACAACTTTGCTAGAGTCACTTCGGAGCCAAAATACCCAATTTAGGGATCGATTTAGGCAAACTTAGTTATAAGGACTTAGTTTTTGCGCGAGGTGAGCTTCTTAGTGTTGTTGGAGCTCAAAATGAGTCCCTACGAATTATATTAATGTATTATATGTTCGAATACTGATTTCGGATCACAACAACTTTGCTAGAGTCACTTCGGAGCCAAAATACCCAATTTAGGGATCGATTTAGGCAAACTTGTTATAAGGACTTAGTTTTTGCGCGAGGTGAGCTTCTAAGTTTTGTTGGAGCTCAAAATGAGTCCCTACGAATTATACTAATGTATTATATGTTCAAATACTGATTTCGGATCACAACAACTTTGCTAGAGTCACTTCGGAGCCAAAATACCCATTTTAGGGCTCGATTAAGGCAAACTAGTTATAAGGACTTAGTTTTTGCGCGAGGTGAGTTTTTAGGTGTTGTTGGAGCTCAAAATGAGTCCCTACGAATTATATTAATGTATTATATGTTCAAATACTGATTTGGGATCACAACAACTTTGCTAGAGTCACTTCGGAGCCAAAATACCCATTTTAGGGCTCGATTTAGGCAAACTAGTTATAAGGACTTAGTTTTTGCGCGAGGTGAGTTTTTAAGTGTTGTTGGAGCTCAAAATGAGTCCTTACGAATTATATTAGTGTATTATATGTTCAAATACTGATTTGGGATCACAACAACTTTGCTAGAGTCACTTCGGAGCCAAAATACCAATTTTAGGGCTCGATTTAGGCAAACTAGTTATAAGGACTTAGTTTTTGCGCGAGGCGTGTTTCTAAGTGTTGTTAGAGCTCAAAATGAGTCCCTACGAATTATATTAATGTATTATATGATCAAATACTGATTTGGTATTACAACACCTTTGCTAGGGTCACTTCGGAGCCAAAATATCCATTTTAGGGCTCGATTTAGGCAAACTAGTTATAAGGACTTAGTTTTTGCGCGAGGTGTGTTTCTAAGTGTTGTTGATCCTCAAAATGAGTCCCTACGAATTATATTAATGTATTATATGTTCAAATACTTATTTGGTATCACAACAACTTTGCTAGAGTCACTTCGGAGCCAAAATACCCATTTTAGGGCTAGATTTAGGCAAACTAGTTATAAGGACTTAGTTTTTGAGCGAGGTGAGTTTCTAAGTTTTGTTGGAGCTCAAAATGAGTCCCTACGGATTATATTAATGTATTATATGTTCAAATACCGATTTCGGATCACAACAACTTTGCTAGAGTCACTTCGGAGCCAAAATACCCATTTTAGGGCTCGATTTAGGCAAACTAGTTATAAGGACTTAGTTTTTGCGCGAGGTGAGTTTTTAAGTTTTGTTGGAGCTCAAAATGAGTCCTTACGAATTATATTAGTGTATTATATGTTCAAATACTGATTTGGGATCACAACAACTTTGCTAGAGTCAATTCGGAGCCAAAATACCAATTTTAGGGCTCGATTTAGGCAAACTAGTTATAAGGACTTAGTTTTTGCGCGAGGCGTGTTTCTAAGTGTTGTTAGAGCTCAAAATGAGTCCCTACGAATTATATTAATGTATTATATGTTCAAATACTGATTTGGTATTACAACACCTTTGCTAGGGTCACTTCGGAGCCAAAATATCCATTTTAGGGCTCAATTTAGGCAAACTAGTTATAAGGACTTAGTTTTTGCGCGAGGTGTGTTTCTAAGTGTTGTTATTCCTCAAAATGAGTCCCTACAAATTATATTAATGTATTATATGTTCAAATACTTATTTGGTATCACAACAACTTTGCTAGAGTCACTTCGGGACCAAAATACCCATTTTAGGGCTAGATTTAGGCAAACTAGTTATAAGGACTTAGTTTTTGAGCGAGGTGAGTTTCTAAGTTTTGTTGGAGCTCAAAATGAGTCCCTACGGATTATATTAATGTATTATATGTTCAAATACTGATTTCGGATCACAACAACTTTGCTAGAGTCACTTCGGAGCCAAAATACCCATTTTAGGGCTCGATTTAGGCAAACTAGTTATAAGGACTTAGTTTTTGCGCGAGGTGAGTTTTTAAGTTTTGTTGGAGCTCAAAATGAGTCCTTACGAATTATATTAGTGTATTATATGTTCAAATACTGATTTGGTATCACAACAACTTTGCTAGTGTCACTTCGGAGCCAAAATATACATTTTAGGGCTCGATTTAGGGAAACTATTTATAAGGACTTAGTTTTTGCGCGAGGTGTGTTTCTAAGTGTTGTTAATCCTCAAAATGAGTCCCTACGAATTATATTAATGTATTATATGTTCAAATACTTATTTGGTATCACAACAACTTTGCTAGAGTCACTTCGGGACCAAAATACCCATTTTAGGGCTAGATTTAGGCAAACTAGTTATAAGGACTTAGTTTTTGCGCGAGGTGAGTTTTTAAGTGTTGTTGGCCAAATTACCCAATTTAGGGCTCGATTTAGGCAAACTAGTTATAAGGACTTAGTTTTTGCGCGAGGTGTGTTTCTAAATGCTGTTAGAGCTCAAAATGAGTCCCTGCGAATTATATTAATGTATTATATGTTCAAATACTGATTTGGTATCACAACAACTTTGCAAGAGTCACTTCGGGGCCAAAATACCCATTTTAGTGCTAGATTTAGGCAAACTAGTTATCAGGACTTAGTTTTTGCGCGAGGTGAGTTTTTAAGTTTTGTTGGAGCTCAAAATGAGTCCTTACGAATTATATTAGTGTATTATATGTTCAAATACTGATTTGGTATCACAACAACTTTGCTAGGGTCACTTCGGAGCCAAAATATACATTTTAGGGCTCGATTTAGGGAAACTAGTTATAAGGACTTAGTTTTTGCGCGAGGTGTGTTTCTAAGTGCTGTTAATCCTCAAAATGAGTCCCTAAGAATTATATTAATGTATTATATGTTCAAATACTGATTTGGTATCACAACAACTTTGCAAGAGTCCCTTCGGGGCAAAAATACCCATTTTAGGGCTAGATTTAGGCAAACTAGTTATAAGGACTTAGTTTTTGCGCGAGGTGAGTTTTTAAGTGTTGTTGGAGCTCAAAATGAGTCCCTAAGACTTATTATAATATATTATATTAAATTACACATTTGGGACCTAAACAACTATGCTAGATTCACTTCGGAGCCCAAAAACAAATCTAAAGGCTCGATTTAGGCAAAACTAGTTACATAGACTTAGTTTTTGCGCGAAGTGACCTTATAAGGCTTGTTGGGGCTCCAATTGAGTCTCTACGACTTATTATATTATATTATTTGTTCAAATGCTCATTTTGGATTAAAATAAGTTAGCTAGAGTAACTTCGGAGCCAAAAAACCCGTTTAAAAGGTCGATTTAGGGAAAACTAGTTATAAGGACTTAGTTTTTGTGCGAGGTGCGTTTTCTAGTGTTGTTGGAGGTCAAAATGAGTCCCTACGAATTATATTAATGTATTATATGTTCAAATACTGAGTTGGGATCACAACAACTTTGCTAGAGTCACTTCGGAGCCAAAATACCCATTTTAGGGCTAGATTTAGGCAAACTAGTTATAAGGACTTAGTTTTTGCGCGAGGTGAGTGTTTAAGTATTGTTGGCCAAATTACCCAATTTAGGGCTCGATTTAGGCAAACTAGTTATAAGGACTTAGTTTTTGCGCGAGGTGTGTTTCTAAATGCTGTTAGAGCTCAAAATGAGTCCCTACGAATTATATTAATGTATTATATGTTCAAATACTGATTTGGTATCACAACAACTTTGCTAGAGTCACTTCGGGGCCAAAATACCCATTTTAGGGCTAGATTTAGGCAAACTAGTTATAAGGACTTAGTTTTTGCGCGAGGTGAGTTTTTAAGTGTTGTTGGCCAAATTACCCAATTTAGGGCTCGATTTAGGCAAACTAGTTATAAGGACTTAGTTTTTGCGCGAGGTGTGTTTCTAAATGCTCTTAGAGCTCAAAATGAGTCCCTACGAATTATATTAATGTATTATATGTTCAAATACTGATTTGGGATCACAACAACTTTGCTAGGGTCACTTCGGAGCCAAAATACCCATTTTAGGGCTCGGTTTAGGCAAACTAGTTATAAGGACTTAGTTTCTGCGCGAGCTGAGTTTTTAATTGTTGTTGGAGCTCAAAATAAGTCCCTAAGACTTATTATAATATATTATATTAAATTACACATTTGGGACCTAAACAACTATGCTAGATTCACTTCGGAGCCCAAAAACAAATCTAAAGGCTCGATTTAGGCAAAACTAGTTACATAGACTTAGTTTTTGCGTGAAGTGACCTTATAAGGCTTGTTGGGGCTCCAATTGAGTCTCTACGACTTATTATATTATATTATTTGTTCAAATGCTCATTTTGAATCAAAATAAGTTTGCTAGAGTAACGTCGGAGCCAAAAAACCCGTTTAAAAGGTCGATTTAGGGAAAACTAGTTATAAGGACTTAGTTTTTGCGCGAGGTGAGTTTTTTAGTGTTGTTGGAGGTCAAAATGAGTCCCTACCAATTACATTAATGTATTATATATTCAAACACTGATTTGGGATCACAACAACTTTGCTAGAGTCACTTCGGAGCCAAAATACCCAATTTAGGGATCGATTTACGAAAACTTGTTATAAGGACTTAGTTTTTGCGCGAGGTAAGCTTCTAAGTTTTGTTGGAGCTCAAAATGAGTCCCTACGAATTATATTAAAGTATTATATGTTCAAATACTGATTTCGGATCACAACAACTTTGCTAGAGTCACTTCGGAGCCAAAATACCCATTTTAGGGCTCGATTTAGGCAAACTAGTTATAAGGACTTAGTTTCTGCGCGAGGAGAGTTTTTAGGTGTTGTTGGAGCTCAAAATGAGTCCCTACGAATTATATTAATGTATTATATGTTCAAATACTGATTTGGGATCACAACAACTTTGCTAGAGTCACTTCGGAGCCAAAATATCCATTTTAGGGCTCGATTTAGGCAAACTAGTTATAATGACTTAGTTTTTGCGTGAGGTGAGTTTTTAAGTGTTGTTGGACCTCAAAATGACTCCCTACGAATTATATTAGTGTATTGTATGTTCAAATACTGATTTGGGATCACAACAACTTTGCTAGAGTCACTTCGGAGCCAAAATACCCATTTTAGGGCTCGATTTAGGCAAACTAGTTATAAGGACTTAGTTTTTGCGCGAGGTGAGTTTTTAAGTGTTGGTGGCCAAATTACCCAATTTAGGGCTCGAATTAGGCAAACTAGTTATAAGGGCTTAGTTTTTGCGCGAGGTGAGCTTCTAAGTTTTTTTGGAGCTCAAAATGAGTCCCAACAAATTATATTAGTGTATTATATGTTCAAATACTGATTTGGGATCATAACAACTTTGCCAGAGTCACTTCGGAGCCAAAATACCCATTTTAGGGCTCGATTTAGGCAAACTAGTTATAAGGACTTAGTTTCTGCGCGAGGAGAGTTTTTAGGTGTTGTTGGAGCTCAAAATGAGTCCCTACGAATTATATTAATGTATTTTATGTTCAAATACTGATTTGGGATCACAACAACTTTGCTAGAGTCACTTCGGAGCCAAAATATCCATTTTAGGGCTCGATTTAGGCAAACTAGTTATAATGACTTAGTTTTTGCGCGAGGTGAGTTTTTAAGTGTTGTTGGACCTCAAAATGACTCCCTACGAATTATATTAGTGTATTGTATGTTCAAATACTGATTTGGGATCACAACAACTTTGCTAGAGTCACTTCGGAGCCAAAATATCCATTTTAGGGCTCGATTTAGGCAAACTAGTTATAAGGACTTAGTTTTTGCACGAGGTGAGTTTTTAAGTGTTGTTGGTCCTCAAAATGAGTCCCTACGAATTATATTAGTGTATTATATGTTCAAATACTGATTTGGGATCACAACAACTTTGCTAGAGTCACTTCGGAGCCAAAATACCCATTTTAGGGCTCGATATAGGCAAACTAGTTATAAGGACTTAGTTTTTATGCGAGGTGAGTTTTTAAGTGTTGGTGGCCAAATTACCCAATTTAGGGCTCGATTTAGGCAAACTAGTTATAAGGGCTTAGTTTTTGCGCGAGATGAGCTTCTAAGTTTTTTTGGAGCTCAAAATGAGTCCCTACGAATTATATTAGTGTATTATATGTTCAAATACTGATTTGGGATCATAACAACTTTGCCAGAGTCACTTCGGAGCCAAAATACCCATTTTAGGGCTCGATTTAGGCAAACTAGTTATAAGGACTTAGTTTTTGCGCGAGGTGAGTTTCTAAGTGTTTTTAATGCTCAAAATGAGTTCCTACGAATTATATTAATGTATTATATGTTCAAATAATTATTTGGTATCACAACAACTTTGCTAGAGACACTTCGGAGCCAAAATACCCAATTTAGGGATCGATTTACGCAAACTTGTTGTAAGGACTTAGTTTTTGCGCGAGGTGAGCTTCTAAGTTTTGTTGGAGCTCAAAATGAGTCCCTACGAATTATATTAAAGTATTATATGTTCAAATACTAATTTCGGATCACAACAACTTTGCTAGAGTCACTTCGGAGCCAAAATACCCATTTTAGGGCTAGATTTAGGCAAACTAGTTATAAGGACTTAGTTTCTGCGCGAGGTGTGTTTCTAAATGCTGTTAGAGCTTAAAATGAGTCCCTACGAATTATATTAATGTATTATATGTTCAAATACTGATTTGGGATCACAACAACTTTGCTAGGGTCACTTCGGAGCAAAAATACCCATTTTAGGGCTCGGTTTAGGCAAACTATTTATAAGGACTTAGTTTCTGCGCGAGGTGAGTTTTTAAGTGTTGTTGGAGCTCAAAATGAGTCCCTAAGACTTATTATAATATATTATATTAAATTACACATTTGGGACCTAAACAACTATGCTAGATTCACTTCGGAGCCCAAAAACAAATCTAAAGGCTCGATTTAGGCAAAACTAGTTACATAGACTTAGTTTTTGCGCGAAGTGACCTTATAAGGCTTGTTGGGGCTCGAATTGAGTCTCTACGACTTATTATATTATATTATTTGTTCAAATGCTCATTTTGGATCAAAATAAGTTTGCTAGAGTAACTTCGAAGCCAAAAAACCCATTTAAAAGGTCGATTTAGGGAAAACTAGTTATAAGGACTTAGTTTTTGCGCGAGGTGCGTTTTTTAGTGTTGTTGGAGGTCAAAATGATTCCCTACGAATTATATTAATGTATTATATATTCAAATTGTAATGACATGAATTTAATATCACTGTGCTAATTAATTAATTTGTATTTCTACCTCAGTTGTGACCAATTTGTAAAATTGGTCAGTTTCGTCAAATCTGATAAATTGGAACTATGAGAGAAATTATGAAATTAGCATGGTTATCTTACAATTTTAAAAGTTAGACGTGATAGGAATTTATGTTTGATTCAAAATTGATATTTAAATTCCTAAGTTTACGTTTTCAAATAACGT
>CM030876.1:4447439-4497454 GCA_018132145.1 Boehmeria nivea var. tenacissima
CGACCATCACTTTCTCGTTCTTTTTTTTTTCCCCGAGAAAATAATTATTTAGTATCTACGGAGCTCCCAAATTCCTACAACAATCTCACCGACACGCTCCTTGAGAAGAAGCCATGAATAAACCAATGAGTTTAAATAAATTCCTTATCCTTTGCCTTTTCATTAATTTTCAGTTTCAATGAAAATTTTTATTATAAGAAAACAAACAGAAAATGAATTACATAATTATCATTTAAGAAGGATGATGGATTACATTTTCAGTTTCAACACCAACTCACAGAGAAGACTGCAAAAAGATGAGATGTTCTGTATATTAAATTTTAACAAGGCCCCAAGTAAGGATCTTAATCTAAGTGGAAATTGTTGCCTTCCAGATGAAATCAGAAAGCTTAAAAACCAAATCCCAGTGACTGTCCGTTAAAAGGCAAAAAGACATACTTAAAAAGGCATATCACCATAAGGCATCCTTCCAAAAGAAAATTCTATTCTGCACCAAGCCTAGAGATCATTACAGCTAGGGATGTAACTGGGCCGGGGTGGGTTTAGGGAAGCCTTCCTCATTCCCATCCCCATTCTTTAAGTTGGCTCCCATTCACAAAAGTACCCATTTCAAACCCACCCCCAAACCTGTTGAAGAAATAACAAGTAAAAAAATGTCTTAAAAAGAATTTCCATTGAGCCATATTTGCTTTTAATGGTTTTATGTCAAAGCAAATACTCTTCCAATGGGAAACGTCAAAGCCATTTGGCCATCAACGCTTCATTTTTTTTCCAACTTTCCTCAATTTCTATCCTACTATCTTTTGGCTAACACACCACCTCCCAAAAAACTAAGTGGCTAGCCTCCTATATCATCATTGCCTACTAGAAAGAAATATCGCACTATATGCTCCACTTCCTCCGCAGCCCATTAGGCATCCTAAAAAGAGACATAATATATGGACACAGCTGATAAAAAGCATGCAAAGGAGTTAGCATTCCACCTTTATGTTTATCTGGGTTGATGGAGAGTGGGTTGATGGAGAGTAGAAATGATGGAAAAAGTTAGAGGGATGGAGAATGTGAAGGATGAAGAGGATTTTGTTTAGTAGGAAGGATGGGGAGTTAGAAGAATGGAGAATTATAATTTGTGCAATTACTATGTTGTCTATTTTTATTATTTATTATTAATTATTATAGAGGGCAAAATGGACTTTTAACTAATTAGAGTTGATGGAGAGGATCCATCCTTCCACTTGGGTTAAGGATGCAATTTGGTGGGCCCCGGAGGGAGAGCATCTCCCTCCACCCCCTCATCCTCCTTCCTCTCCTCCCTCCAACCAAACAAAAGGGATTTAAATTCTCTCTTCACCTCTCCATCCATCCGACCAAACACAATAGAGAGAAGCTTTTATTTAAATTTTAATAATGGACTTTATATATATATTACTCACACACACAGGAGAATTCAAATTCAAAACCTGGAGTTTTTTCAAAATGAATCCAGATTATCTAACAGAGCTATAAAACCTATTGATCTGGTCAAACAGAAACCTTCAATAGCAGAGGGAACTTGTCAATTCAACTGCAGACGTGATCAACAAAAGAGGGCTGAAAACAAACATTAATGCTTTTTCGTTTTTATTCACAAGAGGAACATTGGGAAAAGAAATCTGAAACATAACGACCCAAATTTTCCTAGGTCCAAGCCACTAACAATATAATGATATTTACAATAAGAATAATTAATATTTCAACATAAGGATCAATCTTGTATTTTAGTTAAAATAATGAAAAGTTTATTGCTCAAAATAAATAGTAAGAAATATATATATTAGAATCTTAGAAAATCATGTTCATCAGCATCGCAAATTACTGAAATTTATTCCTTATTTGCATGGCCCATTTTAAATTCAATCTTTACATTTTTTTTTTTATCATGATTGTATTAATCATAAGATATAAAAGTGATTTTATGCAGTGCTCGGACGAAATCTTGTATTGGAAATTCATTTATGTGCATGACTATGTAAGAAAGAAATTATAATTGCTTCTACTACTAGAGATTCAAATGATCACTATATGCAAACAAAATAGAAATTTACAGACAGGACTTTAAACTTTAAAGTCTATGGCTATGACTACTCCTAGCCCAATTAATATACAATCATACAGAACACCTTCATCATCTAAGAAACAAATATGAAATTAGAAGGAAAATCTCTTCTTTGGTTCCATTGGTCCATTTTTTCCTTTCAACTTATTAAATATAGCACAAATGTGGTCCCTGAATTTGTGCTACTGGTAGGTGTCTATAAAACAATCAGCAGACACCAAGATGTATAGATTTAGTATCCTAAATCATACGGAAGTCCTAAAATCAATTCGATACGGAAAGATAACAATAAAGAACAACATAATTTAATTCCGTAGTATGCTAAACACAAAAAATGACCAAAAAAAAAAAAAAAAAACCACATGTCGGATACAGATTATAACATGTTTGCTTTAAACAAAGGCCACGTCAAATGAAATAACGGCACAGGATGTCTTTAAACTAACAAATTTGGTCTAAGTTGAAGAACTTGACCAACCATTAACCTCAACGAACACACATTCCACAGCTAAGAGACTCAGACAGGATAAAAGCGAATGCAAAGTTACAAAATTCAAACATCAGGAAATATTATCATGTAGAATTGTGAAACATAGAAGAAGAAAGCAATAAAAAACAAAGGGAAAATTATTTACTCACATTGGCCGGATTCATGGAAGGTCCAGTGTAGGAAGAGCCAGCAACAACCACGGCGACGGTGGCAACAGCAAGCAACCACGTCTTGAAAAGAGGACTACGTGGACCCTTGACCATAATAACAAGAACAGCACAAGTAATTATGAAAGTCAAGACCCCCTCAGCTATTGCTCCTGTATGCAAATCGACCTTCAAAGAAGGCCCTCCAAGCATGTGTTTGTACTGAACCGGCATTGCCTCGTTGATCGCCAATGCTCCACCAACAGCACCCAGAGCCTGTCAAACAAATATAACAATCATCAACGTCTGAAATTCACCATAGAAAAAAAAAAAAAAAAAAAACCAATGTCAACAATTCAATTTGCAGTCAAAGAGCGTGATAAAAGCTAGCCATTTGCTGTCTCAAAGTTTGAAAGTATGCTAAAACCATTACGAGAAGTGAGAACAAAAACCCTAAAAGAAAAAGAAAAAAAAAAGTTCAACATTAAGAATCCGAATTCACTTTAAGCATAAATAATTGGAGTTCTCAATGTCAGAATTTATCAAAACAACAAATTCATTTGCCATCATTAAACATTTGTACCCGAAAAGTCCAACGCAAAATTGGGTAGAAAATAAAATACAAAAAAAGTGAGTGAATATTCGAAAATCTATCTCCTTTACTCTTTTTTTTCCTGATTCAGAATCCTAAAAATTGAGAGCAAAAAAAAAAAAAAAAAAGAGAAAACAAAAAGGTGTGATCGGAGAAAGAAGAATGACCTGAGCAGGGAAGCGCAGAGCCATGGCGAAGAGGGAGTCGGAGCCGAGGCCGGCGGCGTAGAAGGCCGCGGTGCCGGTGGGGTTGAAGCTGGCGCCGCCGAGGAGGTCGCCGATGAAGGTGAAGACGAAGACGAGAATGAAGACCAGAGTGGTGGTGATGAGGAGCGATGGCCACAAGAGCCCCTCGACGCCGATCGCCGCCGATATGACGGCGGTGAGGGCGCCGAGAGTGGAGGCGCAGAAGATCCACATGGACGTCAGCAGGGCGTCCCCAACCGCCGCTTTCACAGCACCCATCATCGTATCGTATCGTTGAATATGGCTACTTGGCTATGGCTGTGAAGAGAGAGAGAGAGCGCTTTTGGTTGTTGAACAAATTGTTGAACTTCTCCGCCTTCTTTGGGAACTGTGATAACATATACACACCATAAGCCAACTAATATTCAAAGTTTATATCTAGATTAAAAATAAATAAATAAATATATATATATATATGGGCTTGGCTGTGGTCAGGCAGTTTGAAAAAGACTGACCGGTCAGTCAAGTGATTGATAGTCGTTCGATTAAATTATTTTGTACTAGTAAATAAAATGAACGGCTAAGAGCAAAACAGAATAGAGTAGGGGTAAACAGTATCATGGCAAGTAGGAATGTTTGGGCAACCGGTTGAAAAAATAAAATAACATAAAATTAGACCCAATAGGTTGAACATTAAATAACAAAGAAAATGGACTATTTTTTGACCAAACCCCAACCGTAAATAAAGCTCTTAGGTCAAGGAAAAATTGAAGATTGCAGATTGGGGCCCCTTCATCTAACGACAGAGGAATTTTACAACTAGAAGGAAGCATCAAGGACAACGCTGCGGCAACAGAAAAATTGGCAAGGGAAGAAGAATTTGGCAAATACCAATATGAGCAAAGCGTTGTAAGTATCTTAAAAAAAAAAAAACCTAATTGTTGTTTGAGTAAAGTAGATATGTAATGTGAAAGAAAAATGATTTATGTGGTTTGTGCATTTTTTTTACTCTTGGCGTTATTTAAATTGTATAGTTAGTTTTTGATGATGTTTAGTAGGAATGAATTGCTGAAATTAATCAAAATTAAATTTCGTGGTTGTTTAGGGAAACGGAATGTGAGGGGAATAGAGAGGCGAAGGCTAAAAAGTCAATATACACAAGATGCTCACCAAGGAAGGTTTATTCAGTATTGAAGCACTTAGATGAGGACATGAAAAATTTAGTTAGTAAGATGGGTTTTGGAAGTTTGTTGGGTATGAAAAAATGCAACTTAAGGAGAGATTTGATAATGTGGATAGTTGATAGATTTGATCCCGTTGATACAACGATTGATATTGGACAGGGTAAGATAGTGTTGACCAGTGATGTATTTGGTAAGATCATGGGGGTAGTTGACGGTGGCGAAGAAATACCAGTGGCCGATTGTGAAGAGATGATTAATAGTGGTGGCAATTCTAGCAGAATATCGCTTAATGAGCTGCAGTCGACCTTGGAGAGAAAAACTGAAGCCGATCAATTTGTTCGCAATTTCACATTATTTATTGTTGGAAGATTGTTGATGCCGACAACCTCGATATATGTCGTTAGGAATGTCGAACAAAATCTTAAGGGGGTTCATTGTGTAAGCAATGTCAGTGGGAAAAATTGGGCTTCGACATCTTGGCAATTTCTTGTTGACAGCATTCGGCGGTTTAAGGAACAGAGGTCGCAGTATTTGTGCGGTTGCATTTATTTTTTTCAGGTATGGGTTATTGTTTCAAAAAAATTTAGGGAGCAATAATTTGTTTTTAAGGAATCCTAATTTCATAACTGACATTGGTAATTATGGAATGCAGCTGTATTATCTTAATGAAGTTGAATCTTATGATATGTTCGTTGACAAGTCACTCTGCTCGACAAGTTGGTGGTCGGAAGAGGAGACCAAATCCATTTTAAGATGGATAGAAAACAACGGTGGATATGATAAAGTTAAGGTATAATTAGGTTTTATGCATTACTTTGAGACCTTTCAAGTCTGTGCTTGAATTGTTTGGTTAAAAAATAATTTGGTCACTATATTTGTATTAGGGTAATAGACATTTGAACATCGGTAAGGCTACCGAGGTGAACAACAAAGTGAGTGGCAACGAAGCAAACCAAATGATTGAGCATCTTACTAACCAGGTAGAGGAGTTGAGAAGTGAGGTTGGCCGAATAGGTGATAAACTATCTGCTACCATTGGGAGTAGATCTGGGAGTAATTATAATGCATGTGAGGATGACTCAACTAAAAAGGGCAAACAAATTGTCGTGGCGACTGTTGCCGAAGGTCAGGGAAACCATAAATTTTCATGTATGGAAAATAGTTTTGATAGTGAAGGATTTAGTGAATACCATTCCAGAAGAGTAAAAAAGAAGAACACCAACAACAATATACGTATGGTTTTTGAAGAATATCTTTTCAGCGGTATGAAGGTTATTGGGCTATTCAAATCGAGTTGTACGATGGACATCACAGACTTTTGTCTAGCAGTGCACGTATTTTATAGTAATTTATCTATGACATAAGTGTAGGGTCTAAAATCAGTCATTGGTAGCATAATGTACATTTAAGTGTTATGTTGAGAGCTTAAGAATTTATATATTGATATCGTATTATGAAACATGTGTGTCTTGCAGGGAAGTTTTATTTCAGAATGGCAATTTTCAACTTGCTCGATACTACTTTAGTGGGTTAATTCCAAACAAAGAAGTCGATTTCCAAGTAAAACAACAATTGGTTCTTTCCTATTTATATTGTTCCAGGATGATAATTCTCCATTGTTGTTGGTATTGTCAAGCTTGTTGTGATCTTCACATTTTATTATCTCAACTTAAGAGTAATTTTATTGTTCAGTTGATGTGCACATATGCAATGATGTTGAGAGGGTTTGAGTGCTTGAAATCTGCACAAGGACGTCGATGTTGTCGTGTTGCCATGCCATTTAGAAAGGTACGTGCAGTGGGAATGGGAATATGGTGATATTTCTATTTTTGTGTTCTCGTCTTCTCTATTTTGTTATATTCAGTATATAAAATTATTTTCCTATATTGCAGAAGGACGGGAACATCATAGAGCTTCCAAAGTCAACTCAGCAAGATGCTGTGGTACCTCTCCACAATTGCGATAAGGTAAATGCATCTCCAAGCCATGTCCAAATAAGTATTTTATATATACACATTCTTCTCTAGATATTTCGTTTGTAGTACTGAGTAATGACCCGTGCATGTAATAGGTTATTGTACCTATATTGGACCTAGACCAAGGTCGCTGGCTAATGGCGGAGTTCAATTGCATTGAACAAGTATGTTATGTGTGGGACTCTCTACCTAATGGCGTTACAAACCTGCGACACATGAGTCTCTTAACTTATGTGGTATGACATCCGACTTATGAACATGTACGCCATTTATTATCACTAATTTATAACTAACTTGCATCATTTAAATTGCAGTCAAGATTATTGAAACAAGAGTTCCAATTAGATCCCCGTAACGTTGGCAGTACATGTCCACAATTTGATGAGTTCTCCTTCATTATTGCCACGGATATTCCATTACAAAACAACCCATTTGATTGTGGTGTTTATGTCATGAAATACATGGAGGCCGCCATCATGAGTTCTTTCATTGTGCAGGTCGTTAAGATATAGTTGTTATATTTGATATTTTTAGTTGTTGCATTTTATCTCTTATTTACAACTACAAGTACTAATCACTTTGTCACCACTGGGTTCCAGTTTGATCCGGTCGACGAGAGATTGAAGCTTGGCTTAAAAATTATATGCTCTGTCTTCAACGAACTCTCTGGCGATGTTATAGGAGGCTCAAGGGAGGTCTTAAATGTGTTAGATCAACCCAACAAGAAAAATGATATCAATCCTACTTTACGTGTTCGAAAAGTGCTCAACCCTTTGCCCAGTGCTATTCCATATGTACTTTCTAGCAAGAAAAGGCGAGCTAAAATCTGGGCACGGTTCCTCCAGAAGAAAAAAAAAATTAAAGGTCCACAGTAACATCGTTAGGCAATGTAATTCAAAGTTGTAGAAACATATACAATTTCTTTATTACAAAGTATGGGTGACGTAACTAATATTAATTAGTTGAAGAACGTTTTCTATGTTTACGTTAATGCCTACCTATAAGTAACACGGTAACACATTACGTACTCATGCTTCTATGTACTCTCGGTACTTCCATTGTTTATACATGTATATTACTCCATTCATTTAGTCTCGTTTGTCGAATATGGTTCATAAGTCGTTACAAGATAAATTACTATTGTTTGAAAAAAAAAAAGTTATGAATTCATGTGAACCCTATGAACAACTAAGGTATAAAATAGCCACATACGTGTGTTTTTGAGTATACATGTATTAAAATAACAACTTCAACGCATTTAATCCCTCATAATACAAACACATAAGCTTACCAAGCACACCAATTATTGTACCACCTTAAAACCTATCACAACAAAAATAAGCAAGTTTAAACGTGCATAATTACGTAAACTAACAATAACATTCAAAAGTATGCAAGGTTAAATATTCAGAATTATATAAACTAACAATAACATAATAACCAAGAATACAATCCCAAATATTTTAATCCACTCTCCTATTCTTGTTGTCATCCTTTCGATCGTTTGCATACGTAGCTCTAACTCATCAATAGTTGTCGACGTAGCTTGAAATTCTCCCACGCTTCTATTGCCGGAGTTGAACGGAAGATATTCATCCCACCATCGATAAAAATGCATTCGACCTTCAGCTTCGACACACTTGTAATATACACGTCCGGGATTTGTTGGTGACCGACTTATGCGTGCTCTCATCAACCTCCCACATACACCACAGGGCCTATTGACAACAGTCAATTCTTGCAAGGCATTAGAGGAATTAGCTGAGGCAGACATGGTTATTACGCTTGTCTTTGCTGAAGTTTTTATGAAAATAAGGTTTTGGAGAGTTCGATCTGCATTTAGACTTCTAGAGTAGCCTATTTATAGTGGATTTTCTTTGAATATTGGTATGTTTCAAATTTGAATTGACATGTAATGTGTCCAAATCAATGTCAATCTTCTGTCTTATTCCTCGGGCCCCAAAAATTAGTAAGTTATATTGTGTCTAGGACGACAAAGTTGGTGATATAGATATAGGGGAAAACACTATTCTTGTTTACGTGTAGAGTTAAACATATTGATTATTGTTACATGTGTGGCAATTAGAATTATATCCGCAACCTAAATATTACTTCTTCATGTAATCGTTTTTCTCGCCCAGTTGTTTACTTTTACTGACATGTCTACTAATTGTGTGATGCCCAAAACACATTTATGTAAAGCATACATCTACCATTATGATAATTGATTGATAACATAACTACGTCTGCATTTGCAATAATATAAACTAAAGTCTTAACATGACATAACAAAGAAGACAAACTTAGTGCACTATTTGCCTCCAACTACTAACTACCAGTACTAAGCACGTAATTATCGAGATGAAATTTGCAAAGACTTAGAAAGTACTACTACTAAAACATTTAATCAAAAGCCACATTAGCGAGGTCATAAGACAACTCCTCAAGATCTTCCTCCAGCTCCTTGCACTCGACCGCCTTCGCCCCGACGACGAACTCCACATCAGCCATTGTGATCTTCAGTGCATTAGCTATGATGCAACTATTACGGATTATGTCGGCAGCTCGTGCCAAAATCTGCTTAAGGTCGTCTAGCTGGGTTTGTAGCCTCACACAGTTAGGGCATGGAATCATGGCAAGAGGTTGAGGGACAACAACCAGAGCAAGAGATGAAGGGGATGCTGGGGTCTTAGCAGCAAAATTTGTGCTCTCCATGATACAATCAACAGGGGCTGCTCTCAAGCTTACTTAATTAACGCAATATTTTTAAAATGGTTGTGCAAAGATATGAAACATTAGCTGTGGTTACTCTCATTTCTGTGGAACTTAAATAGACAGTATTGATTGTATAGATAGGTGTAGGGAAAATCCCCTTGAATTTGACATGTCAATAAGATTTGTTGGTGGACAAAATTTGGAAAGTACCAAGGGTTGTGATCCGGTAATAGTGTGTTTGGTACCATACTAGGCTTTAGGTTTTGGTTAGGCATGGATTCTCATTGATATTACCACATCCACAAGTAATCAGAGATAAGAAAGGTGTAGTAATAGTTACCTAGTAACAGGCCTAGTACGAATTAGTGTTCAATTTATTCAATAAAAAATATAAAACAGCTTGTACATAAGTAATGTCCATTAGCATAGTGTTAATGACCAATTTTGCTGAACATTTTTGTTCACAACATAATCCGGCCTTAATTTTTCATATTGTCTGCAGCAATACCGCCATTATTGTACTCTCCATTACCAACGTATTAATCGATAGTTTACCGCCTCTAAGTAAAAATTTATTTTATTATTTAAAAAGAGTTAATTTCGAAGATCTTCCACAACGATACAGTCGGTATCAAGTTTCTAATGTCCATTCCCACTCGATTTTTGAACAATTTTTTTCAATTTTTTAGAAAATTGTGTTCATCGACACTAAAATCTATCGGTATGTCGGAATGTTATATTTCATGTTCAATTTTGTTTAATTTTTTAGAAAATTGTGTTCATCGACACTAATCCGGCATACCAAGGTATGAAAATAAATACGAAACATAACATTCCGACATACCGATAGATTTTAGTGTCGATGAACACAATTTTCTAAAAAATTGAAAAAAATTGAAAAAAAATTGAATTTTTAGAAAATTGTGTTCATCGACACTAAAATCTATCGGTATGTCGGAATGTTATATTTCATATTTATTTCCATACCTCGGTATGTCGGATTAGTGTCGATGAACACAATTTTCTAAAAAATTGAAAAAAATTGAAAAAAAATTGAATTTTTAGAAAATTGTGTTCATCGACACTAAAATCTATCGGTATGTCCGAATGTTATGTTTCGTATTTATTTTCATACCTCGGTATGCCGGATTAGTGTCGATGAAGACAATTTTCTAAAAAATTGAAAAAAAATTGAAAAAAAATTGAATTTTTAGAAAATTGTGTTCATCGACACTAAAATCTATCGGTATGTCCGAAAGTTATGTTTTGTATTTATTTCCAAACCTCGGTATGTCGGATTAGTGTCGATGAACACAATTTTCTAAAAAATTAAACAAAATTGAAAAAAAAAATTGAATTTTTAGAAAATTGTGTTCATCGACAATAAAATCTATCGGTATGTCCGAATGTTATATTTCCTATGTATTTCCATACCTCGGTATGCCGGATTAGTGTCGATGAAGACAATTTTCTAAAAAATTGAAAAAAATTGAAAAAAAATTGAATTTTTAGAAAATTGTGTTCATCGACACTAAAATCTATCGGTATGTCGGAATGTTATATTTCATATTTATTTCCATACCTCGGTATGTCGGATTAGTGTCGATGAACACAATTTTCTAAAAAATTGAAAAAAATTGAAAAAAAATTGAATTTTTAGAAAATTGTGTTCATCGACACTAAAATCTATCGGTATGTCCGAATGTTATATTTCCTATGTATTTCCATACCTCGGTATGCCGGATTAGTGTCGATGAAGACAATTTTCTAAAAAATTGAAAAAAAATTGAAAAAAAATTGAATTTTTAGAAAATTGTGTTCATCGACACTAAAATCTATCGTATGTCGGAATGTTATATTTCATATTTATTTCCATACCTCGGTATGTCGGATTAGTGTCGATGAACACAATTTTCTAAAAAATTGAAAAAAATTGAAAAAAAATTGAATTTTAGAAAATTGTGTTCATCGACACTAAAATCTATCGGTATGTCCGAATGTTATGTTTCGTATTTATTTTCATACCTCGGTATGCCGGATTAGTGTCGATGAAGACAATTTTCTAAAAAATTAAAATAAAATTGAAAAAAAATTGAATTTTTAGAAAATTGTGTTCATCGACACTAAAATCTATCGGTATGTCCGAAAGTTATGTTTTGTATTTATTTCCAAACCTCGGTATGTCGGATTAGTGTCGATGAACACAATTTTCTAAAAAATTAAACAAAATTGAAAAAAAAAATTGAATTTTTAGAAAATTGTGTTCATCGACAATAAAATCTATCGGTATGTCCGAATGTTATATTTCCTATGTATTTCCATACCTCGGTATGCCTAGGATTAGTGTCGATGAAGACAATTTTCTAAAAAAATTGAAAAAAATTGAAAAAAAATTGAATTTTTAGAAAATTGTGTTCATCGACACTAAAATCTATCAAGTATGTCCGAATGTTATATTTCCTATTTATTTCCAAACCTCGGTATGTCGGATTAGTGTCGATGAACACAATTTTCTAAAAAATTAAACAAAATGGAAAAAAAAATTGAATTTTTAGAAAATTGTGTTCATCGACAATAAAATCTATCGGTATGTCCGAATGTTATGTTTCGTATGTATTTCCATACCTCGGTATGCCGGATTAGTGTCGATGAAGACAATTTTCTAAAAAATTGAAAAAAAATTGAAAAAAAATTGAATTTTTAGAAAATTGTGTTCATCGACACTAAAATCTATCGGTATGTCCGAAAGTTATGTTTTGTATTTATTTCCAAACCTCGGTATGTCGGATTAGTGTCGATGAACACAATTTTCTAAAAAATTAAACAAAATTGAAAAAAAAATTGAATTTTTAGAAAATTGTGTTCATCGACAATAAAATCTATCGGTATGTCCGAATGTTATATGTTCGGTATGTCGGAATGTTATGTTTCGTATTTATTTTCATACCTCGTATTCGCATATCGTCCACAACGGAATGTTATATTTTCAGGCCTAAATGTCAAATACTAAGTTTTAACCACAAGTGTATAGTAGGAAATTTTTGTGAACATACTTTCACTTAATAAGGGGTTATTCCATATTGCTCTCTCACATTACCGTCCTACGTGTGACCATGATAATGCTTCTTGGAGAAGTATTAGAGTATAAGCACAAGGCTCACGTATTATATAAGTACTACAAACTTGAAGCGGCTACAAAATATTTCAAATACTTTTGTTGCGTACATTCCCATATGGATAAAATGAGCACGTCGTCGACCCCGTCCGGCAGCCCCAACAACAGACTGTTTGAAACAACTCGAGGTAGCTGCGCTTCGTCACCAACTGAGTCCTACGGATTAGTTAGGCGCCCTCTGAAAGTTCTCCCGGAAAATGCTTTACAATACGTCAACTCTTTGCAGCACGGGCTTGACGAAAAGGACCGTGAAATTCTCAGCCTCTCAATGGAGTGTAAGAAGCTTGAGCAAGAGTGTAAGCAAAAAGATACTCATATTATGGGACTGGAAGGAGAAATAATCCATCTGAGTGAAAAAATCGTGGAACTTCAAGAGGCATCTAGAGTCAGCACTTTGGCATGGTATGCAGACTACAACGCCATGCTTACAGTAATCGGCGACTTGAAGTCCGAAGGCGTACGCCGGTATATGGAACATCTGGATTTTCGCTGCTCAATGTTGATGCCCACAAACGTCCCACCGCCACCCCCATCTCAGATGCAGTTTGGCATGGAAAACATTAGCAACAATAATGCTTAAGATAGTCGTTCATGTTTAGTCGTCAAAGTCTGGAAATTATAAATTTCAGACTACTAATTGTTCTGGTGGTACTATGTTTGTTCCTTTGTTGCCCTTTGTCTTTATTTTTTTTTTTTAAGTATTATTATGTAACTTGGATAATTTCTGTTGTGCTGTTGTCCATTAATCTATAGTTATAATTCACATATAACTTACGTTTATATATTGCAACTTTACATATAAGTAACACATGGCTCTAAAAAACAAAAAATATTGTGATCTCATATTACATATATGTAGTTGATATTCGTATGATAAATTTGTCAAAATATGCCGCGTACATATATTATTACTTATGAAATAACCAATTTAAATAAAAAAAAATACCATATGTAAATGAGTTGTAACCAACAAACAGAATAATTGTCATCCCGCCAATCGTAGATTCAAATATTTGTTGGATGGAATAAATGTATGTTTAACGCAGGGGGAGGAATGAACAATAAGCATGTGCCGCGTTGTAAAAATCATGGACAATAGTATACTAATTTGATAGGACAAGTAGATGAGAAAAGAAAAGTATTAGGTAACACCTACTAATACTTGTACCCAAACAATAGGCCACGATTTACGGACTGTGCATAAGACATCTTAAGAAGATGGTGACTGAATAGAATGAGTTTGAGCACATAGCAAAAGAGTTGTCTTCTCAGCAATGAATGTGGGAAAAAATATCAAAACAACTAATAGTGTGTGCCACTTACCTTGTATCTACTAGCAATGAATGTGGAAAATAAAAAAAAAATCAAAACAACCATTGTCTTCGTCACATAGATTGTATCTAGTTGTAAAGTAAAAGTATCTGCAAATTAAAAGGCAGAAATAACTTTGCCGATTGATGTTGATAATAAATGATGCACTTAATTTTTAATGGTGATATGTTCTGATGCCGGTTGGTAAGTTACATTTAATGCATATTAAACATCAAAAAAGATATCAACTTAGACATATATAAGCACATGTATCTCCTTCTAATGCCCAAAAAGAAATTTAGCCTTGTTTTATTTTTTCTCCAACATCTGTGTTTACAATTTTTATATCATTAGCCACAAGTCCAGGTTCGAAATATTGGTCGTCGCTGGCTGAGTCATTCATTATCAAGGAGTATATGTTGATCGTGTTCATATATCTACCTCATCAACAACAACATTCATTGGCCAATCACACTTCCCAGGTGCGCAAAATAATGACAAGTTTATTATGTTGTCACAATACGAAATTGATAAGGTTCTGTATCCTTTAATTAGTAACTAAAATTAGAGTGACATGCTTCATTAACATGGATTTGAATATATTTATCTACGTAAAATTAATTTTATTACATACGAAAAAAAGTTGTGTCTTTGCTCTTCATTCATTCAGAGCTTCACTTAATTGGACATGGCAAACCTTATGTTTTTATTTTATTTTTTTCCTTTGCTGAAATGGCAAACTTGACTTAATGTCATATAACACTCATTAAACTAAATGTAATGTCACTGTGGATGAGGTACCGGAACTCTAACCGGTGTGAGGCTCGAGGCGTAATGGTTTACTGTCTACTATGTACCATACCCTTACTGATATGGCTTTGGCCAACTAATACGTTACCATTTTTTTAATACATTATTACATGTTACGTGATTGCTTGAGTGGATGTGATATGGTGAAATAAGTAATAGTGTTAGGATAGGGAATGAGGCCTACATGATATAGATTAGTTATATAATGGATTCAATAATTTTTAATTCATTGTAACTAAGGGTATCACCAAACCTCAATTAGCGTAACATTAGTGCAATAATTAGTAAAGTAAGATTTTATAATATTAGGGTCATTAAGGTGTTAAAGGGTTATTTTATCAAAATAATTAACTATAATAGTAATAACAGTCATTTACTAAAAGGATCCTCATATGGGCTCTATAAAACCCATGAAGAAGAACGTCTTACGTACAAACTCTAAAAACTCCAAACACTCAAACTTCCTTTTAATGCCTCCAATTCGCCGACTATTTACACCTAAAAAAAATATGAAAAACTTCACAGCCTCGCCTGATTTTCTGAAGCTCGGAAAGAACCCAACAACTGAGTCAGAGGAGCTGACTCCATTCGCTGCCCGACTTTTAACACGATCGGAGAAAGGGAAGGCGACAGTGGCATCTACTTCCACAGCTGCGATCAAAGTTCGGGTGAAGAAGAAGGTTGGAACACGCGGGAAGTGCCGTGGTTGCATGAGGAGGGATGTCTTACTAGAAGCCAATACCATTCTCAGACGCCAAGTTGTGAAAAAATATGATCACATGGATGAGCTGGTGGCTCAAGTTTTGGAATGCTTTGTCCACATGCAAGAGTACGTGGACATTGTCTCTCGACTTGTTCATGATATTGGAAAATTTGCGGAACAGTTGTCTAAGGAGGGAAGCGCGACCCCGTCACCGACTGAGATAGTTGACCTTGATTAGGATGTCTAAAGTGATCTTTTGTGGCTGCTAATCTTGTGTGGTAAAGCTCGGTGTCGTACTTTTGTTAAGGGTTTCGGAGTCATCGTGGTTACACTCGTGTTTGTGTGTGTGTTTGTGTGTTTTTTTTTTTTAATAATGCTTCTGTTTAGGGTTAGAATGTCGTCACTTGTTATGGCAAATGTTGGTTTCATGTCGAAATAGGTCTATGTTAATGTTCTGTGCTGACAATATTAAGGAAGTCTCCTTGCATGGCTTTCTAAATAAGTCTACTCAGTGTCAAAATCAATAGTCCTGTTTTATTTCTTTTTTTTTTTAGTCTATGTTATGTTCTTCATTTATGTGCTAAGTCCTTCATGTATGAAATGGAGTTACCAATGACCAGTTCAGTTGATATTATTTGTTGTATGTGTGTCATTTTATATATTAAAAAAATCACCTTACCCTAAACTCTAAATGTCATAAGTGAACATATTGACTGTTCCAACAATAGCGTAATGAGATGTGTTAAAAAAATTAATCTCCTATTAAAATACACTAACAACCGAGGTCATTGAAATACAAAAATACAGGTTCAAATGTACTCACGGCTTCTAATTCTAATATATATTTCCTCTACTTATGCAAATCATTAAAAGGGCTTCTACTTTCTCATGCCCATATGTTGTCATTGGGCTGCAAAAAATAAAAAATTAAACCTGGGCCTGGCCAATTTCATTTGTTTAAATGACCCACGAAGTCAACCCATTTCAATTACGTACCCTTCAATTTGCATGACACTGTTTACGCTCTGCATTATTTCACATTTCAAATGCTTAACAATTGCTTCAGGCTGTCTAAACTACAATGGATGCTGGAGAATCGGCAACAAATGTGGCTGGATTACGAGAAATGAATGTAGACTGGTCACATCTAATATCACTACTTGGAATATTCAAAAACCCTCATGAGATCCAAGATGATGATGTTGTTGGTAAAGAACTTCCTTCTGTGGAAATGTGGGCACAATTTTACCACACATATTCAAAGTGGAAAGGCTTTAGCATACGAGTTGACAATGTGAGGAAGGATAGCAACAAAGTAGTATGGCAGCGTCGATGGGTTTGCTCTAGAGAAGGATTTCGTCGTCAGCAATGGTTGGAGCTAGAGAACAGACAAAAAGCTCCAAAGGTCATAACACGTGTAGGGTGCAAAGCGTTCCTCAGAATAACGCTTGATCGGGAAAAAAATTTGTGGTTCGTGTCATCATTCAACGCAGACCACAATCATGAATTGGCTTCGCCCTATGAAATTCAATTTCTTCCCGGACATAGACAAGTCCCGGATACTTTGCTAGCGCAAGCAAAATTGATGCGTCGTGCGGGGATACGCACAATGAACATCTTGGATTACATGGCACAACAGTATGGTAGTCGTGATCGACTGCCATTCCTACGTAAGGATATGTACAATAGGCTAGGAGAAGATAGACGATCTACTAAGACTGAAACTAACAGCGAGAGGGCACTAGGTTATTTGACATGTTTGGCTATAAGAGATGGACACTTTTTTTGTAGGTTCAATGTTGACGAAGAAGACAGGCTTCACACGATATTTTGGTCCGATGGTATCTCCCGATCTGATTACAAAATTTTTGGAGAGGTTTTGGCTTTCGACACTACATACAGAACGAATGCGTATAATAAGCCACTCATGATTTTGGTTGGTGTCAATCATCACTTCCGTACCGTTATTTTTGGGGTGGCTCTTCTATCTGACGAAACAACCCCAACGTTCAAATGGATTCTAGAACAGTTTCTAGAATGCATGGAAGGAACCCTTCCTAAAGTTGTTATCACTGACGGTGACCTTGCCATGCGTGCTGCAATTGAAGAATTATTGCCAAACTCTGTGCACCGCCTTTGTTCTTGGCATTTAAGTTCAAATGCAAGCACTAATGTACCAATCGGAGAATTCAAGATTCAATTTTCGAAGTTGATGTATAATTACTACACTGAAGAGGAGTTCGAGGAGCGATGGGCAGATCTTGTGGAAGCTAACCAATTGCATAACAATGTATGGGTTTCATCAATATACAAAAAAAAAAAAAAAACTTTGGGCGGAGACGTTTCTACGTGGTCACTTCTTTGGGGGGATGCGCACTACTCAACGGTGTGAATCAATGAATTCCTACATGAGGCGATTCTTAGAAAGTAAACACCTTTTGCGAGATTTTGTATCTGAAATCGATCGGGGAATACAAAATATTAGACACACTGAAATGCAAGACGATTTCACTACTAAACACACGCAGCCCGTCATTCCTCCTTCATGCCCATTACACAATATGTATGAGTACTTTGCTAAAATAGTCACAAGAAACATCTACAATTTGATAGCGAAGGAAATAGATGCTCAAAACGGGTACTCGGTGAATTCGTCTGAATACACACCGGAGTTCAGAGAGTACACTTTATCTAAGTATCCTTCAGGTGAAATTCGCCACAAAGTTCGATACTTTCCTGTTCAGCATCACCTATGGTGTAGTTGCCTTATGCTTCAAACAGATGGCACTCCATGTCGTCATATATTCACCGTCATAAAACATTTGGGCATTCAAAGAATACCAGAAACTCTGGTTCGCACTTGTTGGCGCCGTAATGTCAAACAACTTAATACAGCCGACTTGCCGTCCTCCTCCAATGTCACAAGTGATTTAATGGAAATCACAAGGCTAGGAACATTAACTGCCGACTTCAATGATTTGGGGTTCTACGCGTCCAAATTCGAAGACACTTATAACAAAACTAGAACACAAATTAGAGCAATGACACAAGAACTGCAATTGGTTTTCAATGCTAGGCAAGGACGAAACGATACCTTAACAAATACTTTTCGGACTGAACTTGCCACGGCAAATAATATTATTAGAGATCCTATTAAAGTGAAGACCAAGGGAAGGGAAAAGGAAGCTACTACGACACGAAAAACAGATTATGTAACAAACACTGAGGTTCGTCGTAAACGCTGCAAATTGTGCAACGAGTTAGGCCACAACAGGGCTACGTGCTCGACGAAAAATCGTGACTCAACCATCCACGATGCTGACTACTCGACACTAACTGCTCCCTTGACACAAACACAGTTTTCTGAATTTTCAACCTCGACGATGGGAGGGGATTCTGATAATATTTTACGTTTCGAGGACGACGAAGAATTCAATCGATTCAATTTCCCTTATCATAATGATGTAAATACACTACCTACTAGTTTATAAACTTATACGACTTTACAACCATCATCTTCTCTTCTTATTCTCAAACACTTAATCATCTTCCTTATCAACTAATATTTTTTTCTCATTGTCTTTGCAGTGATATAAATCAACCAAGTGCTCGTGCATCTTCAAACGTCGAAAATCACTACCATTTTTCTTTCTCCCTTATCTCCATTATATTTTTTTTCATTTAATTTATGTGCCTTCATTCATATATGTCCATGTTATTTTAAGACACCTAGACATAAATACTTCCACTTCGACGAAAATCACATCAAAGACAAACTCCATGCACTAAAGGCATGAGTTTTCCATGCAAAAATACTCTGTTGTCCTTAACACAAACTTCGTTACTCTCTTTTTCCTTGTTACTTCTGTTACCTACATCAAGGGAATCTTATATGGTAATGATATGTGAAATTACTACACTACCATGACTAATGAATTTCTCACATTTTAAAAACACATGGCAATTACCGTATACCAAATAAGTACCCCTAAATGACTTTTTTCTTCCCAGGAGATGACCGGCTACACCCCTACTTCTACTAGTCCACCATACAAGCATTTTACCGACACATACAAGCATTTTACCGACACATCATGGCACATATCTTGACTGACCAGTCAGTCACAAAATAAGTGCCTGACCACAGATTGTGCCTTTTTAAATTATATTTTAAAAAAATAATTAATATTTTGATTAATAAAGAAATTATGTATTCTCTTTATTACATGAAAATATTTATTTATCTTTATGCTCTTAGTTCTTTTATATATTAGTGGCTAATAATTTCATTTTTAAAATATTGGCTATTTCTTTTAGGACTCATCAGCAAAATGGCCTGTTAAAATAATATCTTTTAAGAAAATGACCCAACTGTTTAAAAATTAAGTTATTAGCCATCAGGCCTATGTGGACTGTCCAAAATACTCTTGTTTGCCTAAATTTTGTTACAATCTGTAACAAATATGGTTACAAATTGTAACAATATTTGTTACGTCGTGTAACAAAAGTTGAAACAAATCATAACAAAAAATGTGGATAAAAATTAATTATTTCGCCCAAATTTTATTACAATCTGTAACAAATATTGTTACGGATTGTAACAATATTTGTTACGACATGTAACAGGTGTTGATACAAATCGTAACAGATAAATGTGTGATAAAAATTAGATATTTTGGTATATAGTGTATCAAAAGTTGTTACCTATTGTAACACAAATTGTTACAGTCTGTAACAATATTTGTTACAAATTGTAACAAAATTTAGACGAACAGGGGTATTTTGGACAGTCTCGATATATGTGAATGGGCCTGGAGGCTAATAACTTAATTATGATAAACTCAGATCAATTCCTTAAAACTAAAGCTAAAAAGAGGCCATTTAGCTAAAAATCTCTTTCTTTTAAAACATGGACAAAAAAAATAACTAAATACTAAATATACTCTTTTTTTATGAGTGTGTTTGGTAGGCAGTATAAAACTTGAGATTGGATTGAATTTGATTTGACCAAGTAATCTTTATGCTATATTTGGTATGAAAAGTAGATAATTCAAAATTTCCTCCAAAATTATTCTCATGTTGGTGGGATAAAGTAGGGGATCACATGGGATATAATTGTCTCATCCAAAAATTATCTCATCTGAAAATAGGAGATTATATGGGATATAACCAAAAAAATACAAGTCTCACTCCTCTAATTGATTATATAATTCACTGATAAAAATTAAAGTAAAAAAAAATATTTTATAATTGATCAATTAAATATTTTTTTAATTTAAAATAAATATTGTATCCAGTCCATTCTGATTCAACACAACTCTAAACATATGAAAGTACAATCCAGTCATATCCAATCTATTAATCCAATCCCACATATATAATCCAATCTTATTAGATTCAATTTGGTACACCAAACGCATCATATATGAGATCAAATGGCCCTTTTGTAATGAATTCAAATCCAAAATTTATATTATTTTGATTTAAGTTATTATTTAGTAAAATTTTGAATTTAAATTGATGTTTGGATAAGAGTTTAGTTGTAGTTTTTGAATTGAGATTGTAAGAAAAAATACTTACATTGAGAATTAAAAAACTTGCATGTTATTGTACGAAGAATACTTGAATAAAAAATAAGATTTTGCTAAAACAATATTGCTATTGTAACAATGATACTTGAATCCAATTTTTTTATGTATTTATTTAGGTTGCTTACAAACAACGTCTAAATTAGATTAGGAGTGGATTGGATTATACTTAATAAACTATTTTGGGTAGGATAAGTTATCTCATGAATACAAGATTATAGTGGTGGACCCATATTTTTTTTAATCCAATCTTATACATATCACAAGTGTTGCAAAATTTATTACTATACTTGGAAGTGCACAAATTACTCAAGTAGAAAAGTAGTCAGAAGACAGATATCGTGCCACGAGGATTGAAGTCAAGAATTAAACTAGCTATAGTGATTCAATACCCTATTTTATCTACGTGATCAAATTCGATTGTGGTAAGAAATCAAAATGAACTAAATTGAAATTCTGAAGTCCAATAAATAAAGATAAGAAGTAACAAAATTAAAAACGAAAATCAATAAGAACAGCGAAGTTAGGTTTGATGTCATTCAATTAAGATTGTATTTTGTTGTATTAGTGTGCGTTAAACATAATTTATCAACTTCGCCGCTAACCTAGAGTAATAAGTATCTATATACCCACTCTCGAGTGTCGCATAAAGAATATGCAAGTGTTTTTAAGCCTATATCTTTATACAACCCGTTAACCTTACCTTTGTTAAGTTCTACTCTAAAGATAATAGAGAATTCTATATCTTGATTTGGCAACTCAAATTATCTTGGCTATCTATGCAATGGTTATCTCTTGATCTCACACCAATCTAAATCATTCTATCCAATTCCTGACCGATTGAATCCTCTCTCGAGTAATAATTGTCATAATCTAGGTACAATCAATCAATTAACAATAAATTCTTAGATCATTGAGAAGCAAATTGATAAAATTACACATGAATAGAACAAACGAATAATAATGAACTTTGAACTAAACACACTAAACTTTGGATGACAATCGAAAATCAAGATCTATCTACACTCTAAAAGATAAAAGGTTTAGCCACATACAATCTAGCAATGTCAAATAACAATATTAGAAGAAGAAAAATCTAGGGAAGAAATAGAGGTCTCGAGCCTTGAGACGACTCCAAGAACGGATCTAATTGCTCTCCTAGATGCTCGAAATCTCTTTTTCTGTAGTGCCAAGTGTTTCTTTAGTTTTAGGGTTAATGACATAAAAATTAGGGTTTTCAGGCTTTTTTCACAACTGTATGACCCATTTTCTTGAAGTAGCACTGCAGTACTACTTTTTGGTGCCACGGCACTACGATTCGAGTCAGGGTCAGGAGTAGCGTCTCAGTGCCCCGATTGCAGTATATATTTTACACGCATGGATTTTCTAAATGCCATATCTCCTTAGTTACTTGGTTGAATCGCGCATATGATATGCCGTTAGAAAGCTCTTTCGAAGATATTTGATTTGATATGCAAGACCTATACAAAAGTACAATAAACCTTCATGTAATTTTGACACAAAATAATGCAAGAGCTATATCTAAGTATTTTGACATAAATTTAGGAGTAATTGCATGTTAAAAATGAATAAAATAACGATCTATCCACAAACATGAGATTACTACTAATTTTAGTAAATCCAACCTATCCTCCGCTTTTTCCTCCCTAAGAGTCGAATCTTAGACCTCTACGTATCTACTTGTATTTAGGAGGACTTATAATATGAGATTCAACCTTAAGAGCTCTTTTATTTTTCTTTACTAATTACAAATATGTTTAGCGATATTATGTATCAATAGTCAATGCATTACAATAAAATTATTTAAAAATGTAAATAAATAGTTGATTTTAAACAAAATAAAGGGTGTATTTGATATTTGATCTTTTTTTTTTCATTTTTGAAAATAATGACAACGTTTACAAAAATTAAGAAATAAGCAATTATTTTATTAAGAATTAGAGACACATAGGTAAAATCGCAACATCATATAGTCAAAAAAAATAATTATTTGCTTATTAATTGATAAAAATATTGACTATTTTCTTAAAATATTATTCAAAAAAGTGATTATTGACTTAATAATTTAATAATAAAATAAAGTAGTAATTATAATAATGGTCAGTGAAAACTACAAATTTTTTTGATAATAATTACAATAATTAATTATAATTATTAAAAAGTTGTTATTTATCAAAATGACTTTGATTTATTGATATTTATGACAAATAAATACACTATTTAACTAATTTTAAAAAATATCTAATAAACTAAATTGAGTTATTATATGTAAAATTAAAGGGAAAAAAAATTATGAATGAATTAACCGATCGATATGGACGATAAAAACTTGACCACGTTAGCCAAAATCGGTCTTCTTGAATCTTATATCATACCAAGCAAGTCAAGGGCAGAGTTAGGTGGGGACGAGTGGGGACAATCGCAAACACTTAAATTTTTTAAAATTAAATTTTGTACTATAATTTTTTTTAAAATTAGAAATATTCTCCAATAAAATTTAAAATTTAAAATTTAAAATATGCACCCATTCAAAATTTTGAAAATTAAATTTTGTACCATAAAGTTTTAAAAGATTATGAGTTCGCTCCTGTAAAAATTAAATTTTTTAAATTTGTCAAAAAATTAAATAAATTTATAGACATACCCCCATTTATTAAAATTCTTTTCCTTAATTGTGCCTCCACTGGGAGAAAACCCTAGCTCTCCTTAGCAAGTTGTTAGCTGTCTGTTTTATTAGGGACATTATTTGGTGCCAGTGATCAGATCTACTAATCAACAGTGTTTGACTGTTTTCTAATTAGGGGTTATTGAATTCAGAGCTGATCAGTCATTAGTTTTTTAAAGTAAGCATCGTGGCCACTGGTTTTATAGCACTTCCTCCTATTACGTAGACTTGCCCACACAGGATAAATTTTTTATTAGCTATTCAATTCTTTATAATTTTTTCTCCACCAGTGGTACCAATGGTTTTTAAACTCTAAGGTGATTAGGTGTGATATTGCCTACGATGAGCACAAAACTTGCCTTATTCTGGGCCTTAAGTTGCTGGACAATTGATTTCCAAAAAACCTGTGAAACATGGAAGCATTGCCCATTATTATTAATTAAGCAATGGGTAACAAATTTCACTGCTCAAGCTTCGAAGTTCGAACAAGTAGTCAAAACTCAGAGATTTTCTGTCCCAAATTAAATTTTAATTTATTCACAATATACACTTTATTTTTTATGATTTCTTTTATTTGTTCAGAAAGTGTTGAAATTCAGAAGATTTATCAGTTTTTTTTTTATATACTGAAAGAAAGGGCCAATTGCTTTTTCTTTTTTACTTGTCAAAATATAATTCAAATATAATTCTAGTGTTTGTCTATCAAGATCATTAAACGAGACCCCGGACCAAAAAGTTCTATCTAATTTTTGCTTATGTACTAATTAACATTTCATTTCAAGAAAATAAAATGTACGATGGATAATCAGATTATTCAATCACCTTCTCTATTTAGCGTCTATTTGGTATTTGACTATTTTTTTAATTTATATTTTAAAATAATGGCCAATTTTTTCAAAATTTAAGTTATTAGTCACAAATAAAAAAGAGAATTAAGGACATAAATGTAAAAATACATCATCATATAGTTAAGAAAATGACTATTTTTGTAATTAATCGAAACGTTTCTTATTCAGAAACTAGATATTTACTCAATTACTTCCTTTATTTATTCAAATATCATGATTTTCTATTTTATTTTTTGAATTACCAAAATTATTTTTTGATTTTTTTAAAACATATAAAAGTATGGTATTTTTGGTATTTGGTCAATTCTTGATCGATAGTTTTAAAAAATGTCGTGCATTTCAAAAAAATTAAGAAATTAGCAATTAACACATAAAGAATTAAGGGTATGAATGTAAAATCACAGTATCATGTAGTTAAAAAAAAGGGGAAATTCTAAAATACTCCCCGTGTTATATCGAAAATCCAGTTTTATCCTCGTATTTTTGATAATTACAAAACGATCCCTTTGTTATTCAAATCTACCTAAAATTACCCTTTTGCGTTGACCGGGACTCAAAAATTTTTTAAAAAGACCAAATTACCCTTAGAATAAAACAAAAATATACTAAAAATAATATTAAAAATTAGACAAAAATAAAATAACGGAGCAAACTGGTGAAGTTCCTCAGGTTCGCGGAGGGGTAGTTGGGTTTGCGGCGGAAAGGCGGCAGAGGTTCGCGGGGGGCGGCGGAGTGGCGGTGGGTTCGCGGAGTTCGCAGTGGTCGACGGAGGGGCAGTAGGGGTTCGCGGGGGTGGTGGAGTGGCGGTGGGGTTCGTGGAGTACGCAGTGGTCGACGGAGGGGCGGTAGGGGTTCGCGGAGTTCGCAGTGGTCGACGGAGGGGCGGTAGGGGTTCGCGGGGGTGGTGGAGTGGCGGAGTTCACAGAGGGCGGCAGAGAGGAGGTGGGGTTCGCGGAGTTCGCGGAGGGCCAGTTGGATTCGCGAGGGACCGAAATCAGATTCAAGCACAACACACAAAACCAAATATCAAGCATCAAAATCAACCAATACTTAAGATTTTTTTCAATTTTTTTCAAAGCTGTGATGGTAGTGTGCAGCTTTAGAATAGTTGTTTACCAAATCACTTTTCATAAATCATGTCAAAAAGATAAAAGGTAAATGCGAAGAAGTTGAAGGAAATGAAGCAGATTTGATTCTTGAAGCATTAAATTTGAATTTAAGGTTGAGTGGTTATTGAACGACAAATGAGCTTTGCTTTGAATGTAAATGATTATGAAATTTAACCTACAAAGCTGTTTGTTGGTTACTGAACTTAGAATTTGGACTGTTGGTTTCTATTTCTTTCCTAAAAGTGTTTTCCTCGTCTTTGAATCTCGTTCGCTTTGGGTTTCATTCGCAGTCCGTTGGGTTTCACTGCAGTCCCACTGTTTGCCATTGTTGCCATTTGGTTCCTCAGCTTTGGATTGGTGAGATGACAATTTCGCAAGAACTTTCCCGCCTTCACAACCTTTGCTCCCTCCGCCTCGACGACAACCACTTTTACGGCCAAATCCCGCTGCTCCGCACCCCTCCATTACCGTTGCCGCCGCCTCCTCTCCGCCACCAAGCCTCGCTGCTTCTCCTCTCTGCCGCCAAGCCTTCGGCATAGTCGCAGACAAGGGGTCGCGTGGCTGGGCAAGCTCGACCTCTCCGCCGCCGCCGCCGCCTCCTCCTCCTCTCCGCCTTCGTCCTCCATTGCCGCCGCCAAGCCTCGCTGCTTCTCCTCTCCGCCGCCGCACGGCCCAGACCTCCTCATCCACGCCATCCTCACACTTCTCTGCTTCCTCGTCCTCTTTCCCGTTTGTGAAGGCAGACGTTGCAGATGTAGAATAGAGACAACACCAATCCAAAGCTGCAAAGAGAGAATAGAGAGAGAGGGGTAAGAGAAAATGGTTTTATTTTTATTTTTTTATAAAAAAATAAGAAAGAAGAAAATATATAATAAAAAATTTAATTTGATTAAGGGTAGTATTGTCTTTTCACACATAAATGTTGACCAAAATGGAATTCGAGGATATTTTTAGATCGATTTGAATAACGGAGGGATCGTTTTGTAATTACCAAAAATACGAGGACAAAACTGGATTTTCGACATAACACGAGGACTATTTTAGAATTTTCCCTTAAAAAAATGACTATATATATTTTCTCATTTAATGAAAACGTTGACCAAAAGTATACCTTCTATTGACCGAAAGGTGTAAATCACAATAGGCTCTCGCTAAGAAATCATCGAACTCGCACGAGGGATGGCACTTGATAAGTTCACGAAATAGTATTTCTACTTGTGCTTAATTATGATTATTTATTACAATCATTGCAACTAAATATGAATATTTCAATTGATTATTATTTCTTATTATAAATTATTTCTTTTAGTTCATGTAATTTTATTAGCATTTCTCTTATTAAAGAGCGAGCCCCACGTTCACTTTGTTTATAACATGAGCAGAAATATCTCTCCAGCCAATCAATCAACGTGAGATTCACTTCCAAGTTATCAACGAACTATAAATAAGAAGAGGTGGGTCCAACCTCAAACACAACCCATTTTTTACCATAATTGTTTTCTTCCATTCTCTCCAACAGGCCCACAAGCACATATTCCCCACACTAGCAGGTCATTAGCCTCTCCGCATGTTCCATGTCTCCATTGCCATTCCAACCTGTGAATCAACTCATGCCACATGAAAATTCGGACCAATGCCTCCCTCCTCCTGCGATTTTTTTCTAGCTCCAAAAATACCCATTCAATTATCAAATTTATTTTACTTTAATTCCTTTTCCATGACGTATATCCATATATATATATATATATTAAAATATGTATGTCATTTATATAATTAAAGATTATATATGTTTATAGGTTCTTATTCGTACATTTATATACTAGCTCGTGCCAAGCAATGGTCGGAGGTCCAAGCTCTCAGTCTTTTTATTGGACTTTTTATTTTGTTGTAGCTCACAATCACGTGTAACATACACTTATTATTTTATTAGTCTTTATTTTGAGTCAGCATAGTGACGTGATTGTGTGTGAATCACGCCTAGTATATTTATGATCTTACTTTATTTTGATTTGGCATAGCTCGCGGGACTTTGTGTGAAGTACGTCTATCTATGTTGATAATGATATGATGTTTTATTCTCATTTATATGTTATTTTCTTTCTCTACCTTTACTACTTGTTCTTTGCATACGTTATTATCTTTCTTCGCTCGTTCTTACCTGGCCACTTGCCCCCGGGCTTGAGTTTTGAACATTTTCAAAGTGCAAGTCATTAATTGGCGAGATATTTTTAACTAACGCGAATAGACCTAACTCATGCAGTCGTTTGACCTCGGCTATAACATGCCTTGTCGGCCATAGCCAAAAGGGCCTAAGTCTCAACTGACCTAAATCAAGCAGGCCGTAGCTTTTAGAATCTGCCCAACCTTGATTAGGATGTGTCTAATCGGCTATAGCCGATGTGACCTAAGTCCTGAAGTGACCTAAGTCGAGCAAGTCGTAGCCTTAGACAACTATTTGACCTTTATCAAGACATGTATGGCCGGCCATAACTGAAGGGATCTAAGTCTAAAAGCGACCTAAGTCGAGTAGGTCGTATCTTTTGGAAGCCGTTCGACCTTGATTAGGATGTGCATGATCAACCATAGCCGATAAGACCAAATTTGAGTAGGCCACAACCTTTGAAAGCCATCTGATCTTGACGGGATATGCTTGGTCGGCCATATTTGATGGGACCTAAGTCCCGAGGCGAACTAAATTGGGTAGACTTTAGCCTTTGGCAACCATTCGACCTTGATCAGGATATGCCTGGTCGGCCATAGCTGATGTAGGCCGTAGCCTTTAGCAACCATCTGACTTTGGTCAAGTCGTGCCCGATCGTCTATAACTGGAAGGACCTAAGTCCCAATGTAGCCAAAGTAGAGTAGGTTGCAATCTTTTGAACAGCTATGCGCAAAAAGGCACCCAGAGACTCAAGTCTTTCATTGCCAAATAAGAATACACGTAAGCTAAAAAAACTTAAAGTGCTCATATGTTGCGTTTCTTGAAAAAGTAAAAATAAAAGTGCTTACATTATCAGCTTCTTGCGCTTACGGATATAACTTTTTCAGGTGATTGGCATTCCAAGGGCATGGTAGCAGTATTTCTTCCTCGCTGCTAAGGCGAAAAGTACCCGGGCGAACGACTCCTGTCACGACATAGAGCCCCTCCAAGTTCGGCACAAAGACACCATTGCCGATCAAAATCTTCTTCAAAACTAGATCTCCAACTTCAAACTTTCGTCCTACATCTTTGAGTTGTGATATCGAGTCACAACTCAATTGTGGGTGGTGATTCGGCTTAAAGCTTGCTCCTTCTTTTCGTCGATCAAGTCAAGACTTTTGCACAAGCGCTCGTTATGAGACGCACCATTAAAATTCTCGACGAGACAACTTAAGAGGCCAACCTCAGTGGGAATTACCGCCTCAGTGCCATAACAGAGGGTTAATAGTGTCTCACCGGTAGTTGTCTTATTAATTGTGTAGGACACCCAAAGCACTTTCAACATTTTATCGACCCACATTCTTTTAAGGTTTTCTGGCTTCTCCTTTAAGTATTCACGAGTGCCCTCCTTCTACCACAAAATATTGATGCTCAAATATCGCCCAAGTGTGAGCAGATGGAAAGTTGGATCTTTCTCATGCTCGCGCCTATCGGGCGAGTCAATCCGATCCAGTCTTTACCAACATGCGGCATCTTTAAAGTCATCGTACCCGCTCGCACTCTCTGTTACGTCATCCTGTTTGCAAGTTCTCAGAGTTTGTGGATGAGCGGCCTCCTGTTTGCAATTATCTGATCGTTGTTACGACACATAACATTTTTAGGTACAGGTAAGGATGCCACAAGGCCTAACCATACCTGATACGCATGTGCAGTGACTACCATAAACATTAGAGACGTCATCTTGGCATGCTTGGGCTTGTTCTACTCGGCACTACTCTGTTCGCTTCTCCGGCTCACTATACTCATTTCTACTAGGCCCTACTCTTCTTGGGCTCGCTCTAATCGGTTCTCATTGTGCGTGACAAATTCGTAATACAGATAATGGATTCCACTCTTCAACAATAATAGTTGTAGAGTACGTTTATCTAACTGTAACGATAAAAAGACTGTAATGATTACATGTATTAAAATAGTGATTTCAAGAACTAATCCCGTTAAAGCCAAAACTATGAACTTAAAGCCAAAACTCGGGTAATTTTAGGAAGGCTATTCGGGCTCGAGGATCTAACTGGTACTCGATGTTAATGAAACATGATGCTCTAAAAGGTCCTTAGGGGACGAAGGCTACAATTAAAAAAAAATATAGATATTTTATTCTTTCCTCATAACGGCGTACTTAATACGAGAAAATTCCCAAAAATAAGAGTAGGTACTCGAGTTGACATATTTAAAAGAAGAAAGTATCGATTCAAATATATAAGGAATAGTCATTTAAATTTATAAGAGATATTTACAAAAGATAATAAAATATTCTCAAATTAAGATAATTCCTAAAATAAACGATCTTGTCATATAGTAAATATGACGGCTGAGTATTATAAATAAGTGACAATTGTTAAGGTTTTCTCTAATTTACAACTCTCCCTAAATGTACTCTCGTTCATTTTGCGGACTCAAGCATTGGAGAGCCAAAGCCAGCGTCATCTTCGGCACCCCTTTTGGCCTCTAGCTTTGTTTCTGTGGCTGCAAAATTTGGCCTTGAGTTGGTACATGCTCAATGGTAATCTTTTGTTGTCGAAAATCTAACATTAACCACATGTATACAAAAATGATAACATTAACACAAGAATAACAACAAATTAACATGTTAATAGTGACAATATTTTTCTTCCCAACATATTTATTTAAACATATGCATAGCACATTTAACCACATTATCATAATTTTCTTAAGGAACCAAAGTGGTAAAAGGATAGAGTACCAACCTGTAGGTGTTTGAACAATTCCCATAGCGAGTTAGCGTTGTCTCGCTTTTATGCAAATATGTAAATGACTAAGAAATATGGTTCCATTTCACTTGGTGTTTTGTCTAAAGGTTTTCGCTTATTGGATTTGGAGAGAGAGAGAGGGAGAGAGGAAGTGGTCGGCAAGATAGGGGAAGAAGAAGGGGAAAGTATCATTCTAACTCCTAATATGACATTTGGATTAATAAGTCAAAGGCTTACCCCTGTTTGTCCACACCATTCACAACATTCCATTTCATTTTTTTTTCAACTTTTTTAATCCTAATGCAATATCCTTAAATTTCAACCATTTATTTCATATCAAAATTTGCAAAATTAAACTATTTTAAAATAAAATAGTTGAGATGTTTACCCCAAACAAGACATTAATGTGGTCCTTGGCAATTTGCATGGGAAAAACATTCCACACTAGACAATTTTCATGATACTTGGGTTAAGAACTACACAACTAAGCTCCTTCATGCAATTTTGGTCAATTTTTTTTCATTTTCTCAAAATTTTTGTTCCTTGTCGCATTCATAATATTATTACACCATATTAGTGATTACTGCTTAAGATCTATACTTTAATTAATAACACACAAATCTAGACATATAAAATAGATAAGATTCGCAAAAGTTTATTTTTTTAATTAAATTTATAAGAATTATAACATAACATTACTTCCAACATTTATTGGTTACTATTGTTTACTTTTTAATCTTATTGATTATTTTTCTAATGCAATATATTATATTTTTACTAATTTGAAGTAATTAACCAGAAGAAAAATAGCAGTTACGCTTAAGTATTAGGCGAAATCAATAAAGACCTAAGGAACTAAACCTCCTGCTAAAAATATATTTAGAAATAACATTTTCATTACAAATAATGTAAATTACCTAATATTTTTGTTTGATGTGTTCCATCAGTTACAAGTGGGGTTAAACAATGATCCACGTGCAAATAAAAAATTATTCCTTTCTTTGATACCATTAGTCAGCTGTGACAAGACGATAGTAACGTGTATGAGTGTTTTGTTTTGTTTTTTTGTTTTGTTTTCTTTCTTTCTTCCTAACAAAATCTGATTCGTAGCTTATATGCCAGATTCGTATTATTATTGTTATTATTATTTGTCTTATTACGAAAAATATACATGTTAAAATTAAATGACGGAAAATGCAAATATTATTTGAGTCATATTACTTGATTTAACACGCTGATACATTTGAACATTTGTAGCGATGGACCTATATTAATTATAGTAATGAACTAAATATACTCTCATCTACAAATGACCAGAATGGGTAAATTGTTTTCCATGTCATATCTCATATGTAATTATTTATAGGAAAATATAATCTACTTCCATGCACCAAACACTGCTTTTGCTTTGCTAATTGCAGTTTTTGTTAGGTAAGATGAGATATGGAAACTGATAGGTAAAAAGGTTTCAAGCACATGACTTCTTTTACTTGGTGGTACTAGTAGAATCGAACTACCACTAACCTCCTCTAAACTTACAAAAAATGTGTGCATTTAATTAATTTATATTTTTCAATCAAATAAAAAAAATAAAACAATTTTGTGAAGACCAACGTGGCAATGTAATAATATTATTCCCCAACACAAAAATGCATGGCATATATGCGTATGGGACCATTCTGATTAGCTCATTGATACCAAAACCCCAAAAAAAAAAAAAAAAATCATGGGTATCATCAAGGACGCCATGGCAGACATGATCTTGACCTCCTTATGGGTCTTCTCTATGCCAGTCTCGAGAATCTCCATTAATATCCTCTTAGCCCATCTGGGCATTCAACCAAACCCTCTTTTAGCCCTCTTCACAAGCACTTTCTCTGCGTCGCTTCTGCTTTTGGCCTTCACTCTCATCGCCAGAGCCTTCGGTGGGGCCAGCTTCAACCCCACCACCTCCGTCGCCTTCCTCGCCGCCGGCCAGAGCCCCGCCGGCTCTCTCCTCTCCGCCGCCGTGAGGTTCCCGGCGCAGGCCGCCGGAGGAGTCGCCGGCGTCAAGGCCGTCCTCGGCCTGGTCCCGGCTCGGCTCACGGCCAGGCTCCGAGGGCCTTCTCTGAAAGTGGATTTGCACACAGGGGCTTTCGCGGAAGGGGCTTTGACTTTCGCTTTTTGCATTTCGGTCCTCGTCGTTGTGCTGAGAGGTCCCAAGAGCCCACTTGTCAAGGTTTGGCTTCTCTCGAATGTGACTTATGGGCTTGTGTTTGTGGGCTCGGGATTCACTGGGCCGTCGATGAACCCAGCCAATGCCTTTGGGTGGGCCTTCGTGGACCACACACATGACACGTGGCAGCACTTCTATGTGTTTTGGCTTTGCCCTATTGTTGGGGCGGTCTTGGCCGCTTGGGTCTTTAGGGTTTTGTTCTCTAAGCCTTTGGTATTGAAAAAGGAGAAGAAAGCTTGAAGAAGAAGAGGCTATTTGGTTGTGGCATTGTTGTTTGGGTGCGAATGGGTTAATGTGATAATGCATTTGTGATGTATTGCACTTTGTACGCAGATTTATTGTATGTCATCATAACACGTCAAATGAAAAATTAAATTTTCCAACTTTTCAATACTCTTATTCTTTATCATCAATTTTTTTTTTCCCCGAAATAAGAAATTTTGACCTAAATTTAGAATGCGGGAGTTTTTTTCGATGAGGATTTAATTTTATTGTAATTGATTCTTGTTGTTCTTGGTATTATATCATAGTTTTTCTTTGTGGCATAAAAGTTCTAAGAATTATATTTGAAAAATAAGGACTAATTTTATGCTTGTTCCGTCAATTTTGGAGTCAGTTTTACTGTAATCCTTAAATTTCAAAAAGTTAGGTCAATTCTTCTTCATCTTTTAAATTTTGTGAAATTGCTCCTTGTGTCTAATATTGAACGGAAAAGCCTTAAATTTGTGTTTTAAGGTGCTTTGAGATTAATAAAATATTGAAATTATTGTTTAATCTTTAAATTATTGTGGGGTAGTTATATTTTAATAATTTTATTAATATTTTATGTACAAAATTTATAATTAAATTTATATTTATGAGCAAAAGATTATATCTTAATTTTTTTGAAAGAGAGAAAAAAAATATGAATTTAATTATAAATTTGTATATAAATATTATTAAAATATAACAACCCACACTAATTTAAGGACAAAACAATAATTTTATCCTTTTATCAATTCCAAAGCACCTTAAAACACAAATTTAAAGCATTTTCTCGTAAATATTTGACGAAAGGGGCAATTTTACAAAATTTCAAAGATGGAAGGGAACGGATCTAACATTCTGAAATTTATGGGGTATAGTGAAACTGACCCCAAAGTTAAGGGGCAAACGTAAAATTAGTTCAAAAAATAAAATATCAAGTTGATTAGTCTATAAATATCTGTCTTTATATATTGGAATCTTACTCTGGCGGTGTAGGTGAATTGTTGTAGCTCTAGTTTTTATTTATTTGGGGATTTGTTTGCCCTATAATGTATACCTTACTTGGACATACAATGTACTTCCAAATATTTGCTTGGAACTTCATGTCATGGTGCCATCAGCCAGCGTATAAATGTCAAAATAATAAATAAAAAAGAATCAACACTAATATACAGTTTTATTATTAATTTTTTTCGATCAGATGCATGATGCATATCTAAAAAACAGCTACAACAACACATGAATCATGCAGACAAATATTATAAATATATCATCAGTTCCTAGTGTGCATGTACAATGATTTTTTATGTCATGTATTTATAATAATGGTCAATTAGATAATTAATAACTATTTAGAATTGTGTGTATCTAAAAAATAGTCACAGTTTAAAAAAATTTAAAAATTAGCTATAAAAAAGTTCTTCCACATTTAAAAAATTTCTTATAATAACAAAATTATACATAAAAACTGCTTTAAAAATTTTTCATATATGAGAAATATCTAAAATGATAATTTTCTTAATTTTTTGAAACTGTAATTATTTTATAAAATTATTTTTTAAAAAGTGACTATTTTCTTAAAATTTCCTTATAAAATAATAAACAAATCTTCACCGATTTAAAAAGTACATCAATAAATTCTTTATTATACGTGAAATAAAATCTTCAACTAATACGTTCCGGTTTGTCAGGAAAGAAAAAAAAAACAAAAACAAATAAACAAAACAACTAATACATTCCTATTATAGTTGTTTGACACTTTTCTATCTAAAAATTGTGAAGGCCTTTGTGGGCTACATGTGGCATGCAGAGATAAGTAATTATAAGGGCGATTTTTTTTTGGAGGAAACAAAGGCGATTTTGAAAAATGCCCATTTTTTAACATATTAATAATCTATATATTGTTCATGTTATTCTTTTAATTTTGTATTCCTACTTTTATACTATAAATATAGAATAAAAACCAATAGAATACATCACTTAAAATATAGATTAGTAAGTTGCACTTAGAACGACATTCTTTTGTTATTCCTTATAACTACAAGAATCACCAATACTGCATGACCAAACGAAAATAGTTGTCAATAGTTGAAAAGTAGTTCCTGATAATATTCGACGATCACATCGACGACTACAAAAGTAGTCAATAATTGTCACGACCCGCCGGCTCGGCCGCGGCCGCGACAGGAGAGTACAAATTCATTTGTAAAATCCTTTAAACTCTTTCAAGCGGAAATTCTGTGTAAAATTTTTTTTTTGAATGCGGAAGTCTTTATCGTAAATCAACTTAAAACATAATAAGTTTAATGGCGCATAGATGCTGTCATAATATTACATACTTGTAATATAGGAGTCCTCGGGATCACGCCCCGGTCTCAAAATAAAATACGACTCACATAGAGTCTTTTGTCAATATGATATTACATATCAAATCTGAAAGCCCTCGGGATCTCATCCCGGCATCAAAACATAAATTGTTTGTAATATAACAAAAGTGCAGAAAATATATTGCCACGGGTATTCTCTTCAATGGATACCACACACACCATCTCCGCCAGCTCCTACTCGTCGATCTTCATTGGCTTCTTACCTACAACACCGAGAACCTATGAGTTGAAAAACTCAGTAAGGGCGAACTAGTCTACCCTAAATGGTATGCATCACATGATCACATATTACAACAATCATACAGAGAGGGGTTAGTCGTCCCATACCGACTAACACCCCTTTACACAACAAATGCATCAAAGTTGTTCTATTACCCTCGAGTATTCCCATGACTCTCAATTTCTCACTTTTTCACAACCGAGTACATCGTACTCGGTTCACACAGCAGAGCTTCCTATTTCAGGTAGTCTATCTCATCGCTTTAAGCATACTCGCATCACCCCCTGATACACCTTGCTCTGAGGAGACAACTCGGCTTCACTGGCGAGTTCCTTGTACACAGCTTAGCTCCTCGTATCGTCAAGGCCTCGTGATCGGTTATGGACCCACCACGCTTATTTATAGTCCTTCTGGAGGAATGTCTCATTAGACTCTCTCCGGACTTAATGGTTTCACATAGAAATCATTTCATTAATCAATTTATCGAGCTCGACATTTTTTTATCAAGTCTGGGATCCACTTATGGTCACCGCAATTTCTCTAGCGTGCAGGCGGGGAGAGGATCAATCTCCCGGCAGTCACACAGACTTCGTCTCACACTCAACTGGCCGGCTTGTGTGAGGAATAAGCTCACCCTCAGGGAGCAGGGCTCTCTCTCTCGGAGCCAGGGCTCTCTTCTCTTGGAGCCGAGCGGTACCATCGACTTTTATTTCAATATTTAGATTGAATTCGTTTACCTCCTATCGACTCCTGTCAGAGGATTGAGGCTTATTTCAGATTTTCTGTCCCTCCCGTCTCGTTTACCGAGGAATCGGGACTTTTAAATCTGATATACTCTTTCCCGTCAGATCACGAAGCAAACGGGGATTTCGTATGTTTAAATCCCTTTGTCAGATCACACAGCAGACTGGGATTAGTATCATTGAACCCCCTTGTCAGATCACACAGCAGACTGGGGTTTTCACATTATTTATCCCCTCGTTAACTGGTATAGGAAACCGGGATATTGCAAGAGGCTTTAGATTTCATTTAGTCTTATTTATCTTTATAGATATCAATTGATGGACTACTCACGAGTCCCACACTTTGACCTTTTGCGTTTTAGGTACGAGACCCTTTATTCAATCGTTCGAGGGGTTCACAGTAAACATACAATAGGCCGGGTAGGTTTTTCCCTACAAAATTATTCTGACGGACCACAGTCCATGAGGCATAGTGCACGGGTAAGAACTCGGCTGTGCCATTAATATTGATGATTTACCGACCTCGGGGATCGATATCTAATTAATTTCACAATCCTTCAAGAAGTATTTATTCTTAATGATTTACTCATTATTAGTAAATCGAAGATTCAGCCTCTATTTTGGCATTCACAACCTTAGTTGTCATTGGCGGCTCAAGGCCGTTTTCTTTGTCTTTAAGCTGTTTCTCTTTAATTTATAGGCTCGGCTTAGAGCCGACCTTCTGCTCACACTTGAGTTATAAACTCGGTGGAGATCGAGTGCGAGCAAACTCGCACTGATGAGTTTCATTACAGCTTATTTTATTTTATTGAGGCTTATGAAAATCTAATCTAAATATTAGATCGTTTCCACCTACGGACGTTTTATTCGAGATTTATTCATGCTAGGGTTCTCTTTCGGCTATTAGTTATTTCACTACACAGCACAAAGGTATAGCATTCACACAGTATTTATCCATAAAAAAACTAATGCACCCTAGCAAACATTTCACACATATATACACTCGGTGCCGTAAGTGCATCGCCACTTACAGTTATAGGTGTTGCGGCGGTTCCGAGGTCTTTCCGGGAAAGGTCTTTCTGGGAACGTGTTCTGAGCTCCGACCACCTTCTCGTCTTCTTTGTCCTTGAAGAGAAGACATGGCCTCGTTAGTTTGACCATCTCATAAACACGAGATGAACTATCAATAGTTAATCACTAAATGCTCGGGTTTCCATCTTAAACTTTCCTAGACGATCTCTCGTCTTTTAAATTCTTCAGACTATTCGAAGCCCGTCTGTGCTTAGGAAAGTCTAATCTTAACTTGATGGGTTTCTACTGACTTATTTTAGTTGGGCTACTTAAAGTGGCCAACTATAAGGTTTAAGGCCTTCTTACATATTTGACCTTGATACATATGGGCCTTAGCCACTTATGAGGCCCAAACTGGTAATTTGGGCTTCGGACTAAAATAAGGCCCAAAGTGGCCTTCACATCTTCCTTGGTGTTAGGCCCACTAAGGATTTAGGTTTTCAACAAAGTGGAGGCCGAAAATGGCCTTCTCAATTTAAAACAGTTTGGCCCAACAAGCTTTGGGCTTTAAAACTAAGACAAGGCCCAAAACGGCCTTGATATTTTACACGTCTCTAAGACGAGACACTTGGTCCGTTTCGAGTTTTCGCAAAATACTTTTGAACACTAAGCTTGTTTGATAAGCTTCCTTTATTTAAAAAGTGTTTTTTCAATTAGAATATATTTTACAAATTGTTCTTGGGCTCGGTTTAGTGGTTTTCACGCACTATAACCGTTTCTTAAGAAAAATGCTTGGTTTCAAGGAAACCGAGTCTCGTTATATTTGAAAAAGCCCGTATTAGTTTAATTAGAACAAATATGGTTCTCATCTCACTTATGTATGGGCTGGACCAAGTCCATTTAAGTCTCGACACCCGTTTTACATTAGTTGAAGACTTCATCGAACCTTCGGTTTTGACTACGTTATGAAAACGTCGTCTTGAGCCCTTAAACTTAACTCGTTCTTTTATCATTTTTCAAAACTGATTAAGGGCAACAAGCTTTACTTTTGAAAGCACATATGTTTGGTTCCCAAACCTATTTTGGTAATAGAAAATAGAGTACACAATTTTCAATTTACAAAATCATGGCCTTTTTTGGAACTAGTTTTGCGACATCACGCGAAACCGTCGTTTTTCGGTAAAACGTTGTTCTTCATTTTTTCCAAATCTCATTATTTACACTAAGACAGATTACTTCTAGGTTCTAAGGAGATTTTTTATTCCTTTTTGAAACCTTTCATCGAAGCTTTAAATCTCACGTGAAAACGATTCTCGAGCTAGACGCTTTCGAACCGTTTTCACTGTTTTGACCGAGACACTTATCTCTAAGTGTCTTTTCGGTTTCCATTTGGATTTTAACACAAAACTTAATCAAAAACAGTAAGTTAAACATTCAAAGAACAAATAAACAAACCATTATAATTTTACAAACTTAGGCTCGGATTTTTCAAGAGAAATTTACCAATTTTTATCTTTTGAAGGGTTTCACTTCGGTCTGTTGGAAACCGTCGTGTGCATGGCGTTTTTGAAATTATTTTCACATTTTAAACGTAACCAAGCAGCCATGAAAACACATAGAAAGACAAACAAAAACAAGGAAATCCGAACCCTAAACATGCAAATCAAACAAACAACAAAAACACAACCGAACACGAGTTGAAATATCCGGAAGCTAGCCGATCTAGCTTCCTTAAACTCGTGTTCGGCAAACTTGAACCTTAAAGAGGCCATGCGCAACGATTACAACTCAAAGTCCTAAATACAAACATGGTTATTCTAAAGGAAAACCTATGGCTATCAAAGAAACCTCACGCCACTCAAGGTTAGAGATATACCTAGCTTTTGGTTCGGGGTTTTCCTTGTTGCGCTACCTCCTTGGCCGGCTTATTCTTGATGGTTTGGCTCCAAAACCACCACGTGTGGTTTTCTCACTCTTAGAGCAGAATATAAGGGAGGTTTTGGTTAGGTATTTTGATGTGTAAAAGTGTACAAAGACTAGAGCAAGGTCACGATTTTTACCTTAGAACGAACTAGGGTTTGTCGAAGCTTTCCTTGCTTCTTCTTCACCTTGCTCGGCTCTTCTTTCTCCCTCTCAACCTTGTCTTTCTTTTCTTTGATTTCTTTCTCTCAAAGCTTTCTATTTCTTTTCTCTTTTCTCTCCCTTTCCTACGGTTTTCTCTCTCAAAACTTTTCCAAGGAAAAGCAAAAATGGGAGCTTAAGGGTCTAAAATCCTTTTATACTTAGGTGAGTTTTTAGAGAGAGTTTCACTTGTGTCTTTCTCTCTCTCTCTCTCTCTTGGCCGAATTTTCCACTCTTTCTCCTCTCCAAATATTTTAATTCCTCAATAAATCCAATTGATAAGTTTCAAGTCTCATCCTAGCCCTCAATCTCTTCCATCAACCCATCCTACGGTTGAGACTTAACAAGGGAAAAACTTTTCACTTTTCAAGGCCCTCATCATTAAGTTGCATTCTCCAAGCAACTTAATGACTAGTCCTACTCTCTCTCTTCACCTCAATGGCCGGATATCATTCATGCATATTCTCCAAGATTTTAATTCCAAAAATGCTAATTAATTGATAATTCCAATCAATCTTGGCCATTGATTCAAACTTGGTGGTTAAGGGATTTAAATCCTAAGGCTAGGATTCAACAAGAGTAAAAACATTAAGGCTTTTCATTTTCCCTTCTCTTTCTTCAAAAATGGCGCCTATGATAACCATTTTTCTAATTGGTTGAGTTAAACGTGCGACCAATGAAAAAAATCCTTGGATTTATTTCATTGGTCCATCACTTATCCCACTTAAACCACTTAAACACTCAACCAATTCATCTCACTTGGGCCCACGGTTTTAGGATTAGAAATGGGCCTAGAATCATTTCTTTACACACCAAGCCCACTAAGGGTCCATTAGGGACGGTTTTGGGCTGGCCCGAGGGGTCGGGAACCTTTCTCGAGGCCCGTTTCCCTCGAAGAGGCCTAAACGCCCCTATTCCGAACCATCGGTCGGAGTTTTGACCTAATGCCAATTTCGTCTAACCCGAGACTTTCTTATATCACTAGAAACTTCTAAAATACTGTTTAGAAGTCAAATATCAAATTATACGTGGTCGTTGTGAGCTCGTTCCCTTTCTTTGACCGTGTTTGCACGGTTTATCTCGACTTTTCGAGTTTAAGCCGTTTCGGCTTCGTTTTAACTCGGAATGGTTTCAAATTTGAAACCAAGGTTAATTATATGATTTTAAATCATAATGTAACCTCAAAAATAGATTACAACCCAAAAGGGTCATTTTTCTAAATTGGGCCAATTTTGTAATTTCTTGAAAGTTCAGGGACTCACGGTGTAAATTTGCACTTTAAGGAGTCGATTTCAACTTCAATGGCCTCTAAGACATTAAGCACATATATTCCAATTATAAATTGGATCAAGCAATATTTGGAGTGAGTTCTAGCCACAAGACGAGATATGATTAATTTAACGAAGGGTCGTTAATTACAAAAACGACTAACTCGTTTGTCGGAAAAGTACCGTGAGGGATAACCCCGGGGAGGGGGGGGGGGGGGGGGGGGGGGGGGGGGGGGAGGGGGGGGGGGGGGGGGTAGGGGTTACAATAATACTTGTTCGCAGATAATTATTGACGAAAAGAAAAAGTGGTTGTCAATACTTAGTGAGCATAATTTGTGGTCGCTGATAATAAACTATGTTTGTAGATTTTTTGTTTGGTTGGCCAGTTTTCAATTGCCACTTTAATTATCAATAACCAAAAAGATTACATTTTTTATGGTCATTGATATATTATAAAAGAGTATTTTGCACTGGTGCCCCCTAAATTACACGGAGTATAGCAAGTTGCCTTCTAACTTTTAATTTTTGGCATATTTCACCTCCAACTCAAAAATCTTAGCAAATTACTATAAATTAATAACTTCCGTCTAATTATTAACTGAGATAGGTCCTCACATGAGAATCACATGAGTTTTGTAAGAGAATAATTGACAATTCAAAAATCTCATTTTAGATTAAAAAAAAAAAGAAAAAAATGAACCAGAAAATTTCTTCACCACTTTCGTTTGCGACCTCTTCTTTCCCAGATGGAACTTCACGTACGGATCGCTCAACTCGTTCAGACCCATGCCGGCCGATTCCGAGACTCAATCACTCGCACAGAGAGCTTCATATTGACCCCAAAAGAAATCAAAATGGCATTTATTTATTTATTTTTTTTTGCTAGGGATAAACAATAAGTTGTGAGTTCTTCATCAGTTTGGTGAAACCGAAATCCCGGAGGGAATTCCATTTGTTCATCTTCTTGACAATTTCTTGAAGAGCTTTTCCATAACTCACCAAAAAAAAAAAAATTAAACAAGTAAACCATCTCAAAATTTACATTCTTAATATGACTCTGAAAAGGCCTTTTGAAATTTTTTTCTTAAAGCTGGAAATTTGGGTCTTTTAGTTTAGAATCTAATTCAGTTTTGTGCACACAAATATTATGGAAACAAAATCCAAAAGGTGCTTGAGTTGTTTTTGTAAATCAATACCCCTAATACGTAATACTAGTTAGAAAATAAGTATATGCATAAACATTATAAAAACAAAAACAAAACCAGTCTTTACCATAACTACCCATAACGAGAATGAATATTCAAAACCCAAAAGCTGAAGCTATAAATGAAAAAAAAAAAAAAAAATCTAAAGTCTGGGCCTGGATAAGAATCGGCGACCACATTTTGTGGTCGCCAATATTAGCGACAATTATGTGTGGTCGCTAATAATGTTTTTATGGTCGCCGTTATTTTAGTTCGCGAAAATGCTATCTCAACCACAATATAAGAGAAAAGCGATTAAATAATTCTATGTGAAGATTGGTTACATAATTTAAAAGCTAACTAAGTTTTCTATCAATAAATTTAATTAAACAAACAACAAAATAATCAAAAATCACAATAGACAGATTAATTAAAGATTCATAACACCAAAAATGTCAAATTAAAAGTTGCAATAAAAGCATATATATATATATATATATATATATATATATACCATATTGTTACGGTCCCAATATCTGGGTACAGATTTTATTTAGTACTCTCGTACTCAAGTTCGACATTGCAAATTTAGTTATTACAACACAAGAAAATTAAAATTAAAAGAGGCATAATAATCCCTGGATCGGACTACGTGGCACGTATGTAATTGAAATACATACGACACATGACCATGAAATTTTTGAAGTACTTTCAAAGGGGAACTCTCGTTACGAAACATAGGACATTTATATTTATATCTCACTAAACCAAACCAGGACTATATATATATATATATATATATAGCACTGCTTGGCCGTGAAAATAAATTATAAAATCCTAGTTCCGTACAAGGCCGTTCATTAAAAAGACACCGAAACACCACAGATTGTAAATGATCATGATAATCTCTCAGCTTCAATTTTGGCTCCAATTTTTCTGTGTTCCTCGATGATCACCCTGAGAAAAAGACACTAATTTTCAAGCCATACCAACATTTCATGCAGTTCTAACAAGCCAAGTTTTATTGTTTTATTGCATGAGTATACTATATATATATATATATAGATCAATATAAATTTAATGATCACTTTAAAAATAACATGTAGCTATTACCTTGAAAACGGACTCGTATATATTGAATAGAAATATAACCAAACTACATGTCCACATCCTTAGCTCCACTGCACAATATATAAAGTTATAAACAAGATGCATATAAGTTTATTAATACATTTACATGTATATGTTTTTTTATTTGCTCATGAACAACTTGTTTAATTTCAAAGTAATAGATTAGGTAAAGCGAAAACGAACACGTACGGACTTTAAAAAAAAATTCATCACATGTTAATGTCAATATATAGTATTCATCAGTTCGACATACCAAGAAATATATATATAATATATTCTGCTTTCACTAGGATCGGATAACTTGTTGATGTTTTATTTTTTTATTATTATTTCCACAAGAATGATGGTAAAAAAAAAAAAAAAAAACATAAAGGCTTTAACTGATTTCTCCAATGGAAACCCTCCTCAGTATTCATTCATAAGCTATCTTTTGCAAGAGGGTCAGCCAAAAAAAATCTAGAAAGAATGACTCATATGTATAATATAACACTTTCTATGCGCTCATTAATTACTGATCCATAACTATATATCCTCAAATAATAATGTTTAAGGAACATAGACACAAGAAAAGAGATCACCTTAAACAGCAACAAATAATGCAAAGAAAGGAAAAGGAGTACTACACACACATATAAGTACATAATATATATATATATATACACACACACATACACAAACATATATCAAGAAAGAAAGGTAAAAATGAGTTTTGGCGGTCCGTAAAAATAATACAGATAGAAGAGTAGAGAGAGTTGAGAAACAGTACCAGTTTTCGGAGCTCAGGCAAAAGAGAATTGAAGAAAAGATATTGGAGCCATTTAAAAGATCAAGAAGATATGTCAGCTAAAATATGCACGAAATTAGATCAAAAAAACCATGATTGGAAAAAAACAAAATCACATGGAAACCCTCTTTCTTTTTTTCTTTTTCGTTTTCTTATGCTTTGTTTGGTTGTTATCTCTCTAAGTGTGGCAGTGTGCGTGAGTGAGTGACGTCTCATCCGACCATGAACACACTTTTCAATAATAACGAGCTGGCACACCAAAGTTTGGTACAATAAAGGCTCAAGGTTCATTGAATCTGGACATTTTTTTGCCTTTCTCAACTTTGTTTTTTTCTTTTTTGAAAGTACTGTATACGGGGAATCTTCCGCTACATTTGAACATTTGTAGCGATGGACATACTAAATACTTTCTCATCTATTCGTCTGGGTAAATTGTTGAGTATTTAATTTTTTTTTTCAATAAAAAAAAAAACAATATTGTGAAGACCAATGATTACGCTTAAATTGTGCAATGCTAAAGTGGATGTTGGTAGCACAACGGAAGCTTAGTCGTACCTCTTGTCATTCAAGGCAAGTAATTGGTCGTCGCGCCTCCTCGGCAATGGTGCCGAAATTCGATCACGCCCAAATTGTGCAATACTATAGCGGTCGTTTGTAGCACAACAGAAGCAGAGTCGTCTCCACGAGAAGGTGAAAATAAGACAACCAAAAGACTCGAGACAAACTTTAAGAGGTTAAACTAAAACTTAAAATAAAAAGATCGGGAATTATGAGAATTTAAAATCAAAGAAAGCGATTAAAATTTAAAAAACAACCAAAGAAAAAAATTAACAAGGCTTCGGGAGTTACTCAATTGCTTCATTTCACTATCACCAATTTCAATTCTAATTTATTACTCAACTACAAGTTTCACATCCCAAACAAGTGATCGAAAAATATGTCATTAAGAACGAAAATTAAACACATTTATTTTATTATGAAAAAGTTCTTTCAATTAAAACAACGAATATAAATTCCATTGACTATTCTAAATCGACGAAATATCAAAATTGACAATAATGCAGTAAAGGACAAATCAAACAAAGTATACATTCAATAACTTATTCTATAAGCATTCTTAAAAAAGAATAACTCACAAAAATAAGCAAATTAATGAAATTAATATTCTCTAAAAATCACATAAATCAAGCATGGCTAAATTTATATGAAAAATAAAAGAACATAATTTTTCAGAAAATAAATAAGAACTTAATTCATAATAAAAATCTAACCTTTAAGCGCATATTTTGGAATCAAAATTTAGATAGCGAAGCTACACAATCAGGTTCATCCCTAGCCTTGCTAGGAATTAGCCAAGCCTCCAATACATTCTCACACAAATTTTAGAAAACTATAAGAAATAAATTCTCTATTAATTATCAAATTAAGGGTGCAAAAATTCTAGCCAACACCTCTATTTATAGTGTTTAGGAGTGGCTAGTAAAAAAGAAACTAATAGAAAATGGAAAATACAAAAATGAGCAAATTAACTAATTAATTTTTGGAGATATTTTGGCAATTAATTAGTAAATTCGGAGCTTGAGCTTTATTTCCATGCTGAAGAGAAATTTGACTCGTGCTGGCCACGTGTCACACAGAGATTGGCTGCATTGGAACGAAGAGACATGTGGGGGATGGAAATTCGTTGAAGGCTTTCTGGAGTTGACCGAAATTGGGAGGACCGGGTTCCACTTGGCACACTTAACTCGCTCCAGATTGGCTGGAAGGGCTGCTCTTGGGCCCACGTGTCAAGTTGCTTGGGAGCTGGGAAGTGTGCGCCACTCTCGCGCGCTGGTGGTGTAGGAGACACGCCTGTTTGGGCGCTGCTGGTGCGTGTAAAGTGCGCTCTGCGCGTGTGGAGAGGGGAAAGTTGTTTGTTTATAAGTAATCTAGAATTTTTTTTGTGCGATTTTTTCAGAGGATGTTTTGTCGTATATTTTAATTTTGATGTTGAAACTGTAATTTTGGAAAATATAGCGTCAAACTGTAAATTTTCATAATTGGATAGTTTAGAGGAAGTCGAGCCTTAATAGGATTTGATGAGTTATCTCGATTTAGATTCTTACGACGAATTATAATTTTCAGCTTCATACGATGCTAAGAATAATAGTAGATCTTGAGCTGTTTCTACCTTCCAAGTAAAAAAAAAAAAAAAATCAAGTTGAGCTCAACCTCACTACTGCACGATTAGTTTCAAAGAAAAGTTGAAGTTATGTCATGCCATAAATTTCGTGCCTGTGATGTTTGTTTCTAATTTGAATATTTTACGAATGTCAATTGATTATGATGTTGTAGGTGTGATGTTTTTAAGAAAGAAAAGAATGAGAAGGAAAATGCAGAACATGATATTTAATATTTGGAAAGAATGAATGATTGTTGGTATCTAATGTGCAATGATATTTATTTATTTGCGTTGTCACGTTGCATGTCACGTAAATAATAAGTTAGTCATCTTGTACTACCCCTCATAATGAGGTTTTTACTCAACTTGTTTACCTTGGTCGATGAATGACGATATAGATACGATTAAATGCTCTAGTATACCTCAAGCCACTTCATGCGTACACATAGAGGGATGTCATGGAAAGAATGCGAATCAGAATAAGAAAGAGAATGTGAATGATAAATAGAAAGTTAGAAAGAAAGAAAGAATAATTGATGCAAAATGGTCATATTTTGTATAATTTATTTTGTGAAAAATAATTGTAACTCACTGGGCTTTTAAGCTCACTAAAATATTTTTCGTTCGTACTGTAGCTAAGAAACATGTGGTATGAAAATGCGATGTGTTGTGCGACAACAATGTTGAGGATGCGGGACGAAGGGAACTAGCTTTTCCACACAGATTTAAGTGCTATGATTAAAGGTTATTACTGTTATCACCATCTTTTATTTGATGGGCCTATGTAGTGGGCTAAGTTATCGTAAAAAGATTTTGGACTATTAACGTATATAGTCATTTTTAACTTAATATTATATATTTGTTCAAGATTTACAACATATATTATATCTATTCATCTTACCATTTAAAATGTCAAAATTACCCTTTTTTAAACTTGTTTTCAATCCGTTTTGGTTTTTGGATTAAAAACAATACTTTGCACAAAATTTGCTATATTAAAGGTCATCTGACTCTCTCTCTATATATTCTATATCCTATACAATATATAAAGCCCCAATGCGTTTCCAATCGGCGTTTCGGCCGTTTTTTTAAAACGGTTTCGTGGCTTTTTTTTTGTTTGCGTTTTTCAAGGAAAAAACGCATTTTTATGGGGTAAAAATGAAAGAAAAATTTTTAAATAAGCTCTAAGTATAAATAATTAAACTTCAAGGACCCAAAATAGGGACTCAAATGAAAAAACGGAGGACTTATTAGAAAAGAAAGAAAAAATAAGCCCTGACACTGGCCCGCGCTCGTGGGGCCCGTGTGTCAGGGCTGCCTCCCACAAACACTCCCTCGCCCATTGTGGCGCGTGCCCCTTCCCCTCCTTTTTTTTTTTTTTGTGCTTTTAGTTTTTTCTCTTTTTTTTTTCCTTTTTCTTTTCCTTTTTTTTACTTTCTTTTCTAATTTGTTAAAAAAACTTTTCATATCCAAATAATTTCTAAACTTTTTAATGATATTTTATTTTTTATATTTTTTGTTTTAGAATTAATTTTAATTTTAATATTAATTTTTTTAAAAAACATATTATTTTGATATATAATTAAATGTTGTAAAATTTCAAATAATTTTTTTTATTTATTACCATTTTTATTCTTTTTTATTATAAATAAATTTAAAATAACATAAATTACTTTACATTGAGAACTTTTTTTTAAATTGAATAAAAAATCAAATTTGACACGCGCGGAGCGCGTGCATTAACTAGTATATATGTATATATTAAATACATTATCTAACTGATTTTGTTTTAAATATTTCAAAAAATCCTAACTAGAACTTAATATTAATGTGGTGTAATTTATTTGGTTGAAGATTTCTCTTCGGCTAAAAACTTCCACTCTTTCGATTTCAAAACTCTCTCTATTATATACGATATTACAAATGACATATTATAAACAAATGAAAATTTGACATATTTATGTACGATATTACAAATGACATATTATAAACAAATGAAAATTTTACATATTTATGTACAATATTACAAATGACATATTATAAACAAATGAAAAGTTTACATATTTATATACGATATTACAAATGACTTATTATGAATATACTATAAACAATCGCACATATATTTCGATTAATATCATATTAAAAAACAACACATGACAAAAGAAAAGAACCAACGAGGTTATATAAAAAAAATTTAATATTATCTTTCTTATATATTAGTATCTCATGTATTTTTATTAATATTATATTTAAAAATAACATAATTACTTAGACAAGAAAAGAACCAATAATACCTTAAATGATATTTCACTTTTTAAGAGGGAGAGGAGAGAAATCATGATAAAAACTTCGTCGAATGAGAAGAAGTGTAAGCCGATTGGAAAAACCCTCGAGTGCGGACCCTCCACCGCCATGGCCTTGACACCGACCGAAACCCTCAAACCGCCGACCCTCGAGCTCGAACCCTCCGCTGCCATGGCTTTGACGCTGACCGAAACTCTTGAACCGCCAATTCTCGAGTGTGAACAATCCACCGCCATGGCCTTGACTGACCGAATCCAACCGCCAACCCTGAAGGGCGAAGTCTCCACCGCCATGGCCTTGATGCCAATAGAAATTGGAAGCTAACAACTCTAGTAATATCCTTTGTTTTTTCTTTTCCTAGAGATAAAATTAGAAGGCCATTATACGTTATTGACAAACAAGTTTGAGAGAAAAAAAAATAATGAAGAAAAATAAACGTTCCAATAAAATTTAAAAAAAAACAGTGCTTATATATGATATTTAAAATGGTATATTTGAATTTGAAAAATAAAACGTAATAATAACTATTAGAAAGAAGTGAATATAAGCTATAGATGAAAAATAATCAACCTTAATTACACGATTTAAAAAAAATAATAAAAAGTTTGAATTAAAAGAAAAATATTCATCCAACAATACACCAGCTAATATCTATCAAAACCGGAAGGTGGTAAACTCTTGAAAACGGTGATTAAATAAAATAATTAGGAAATAAAAAAAAGAATTATATAAAATAATCATATATAGATGCAGTTTAATACTAGATCTGTTAAAAAGGGGATCAAACCATAAAAATATGGGGAAAGGAGAGTCTGTTTCAAAGAATGAAACAAACCCATAAGGAAAAAAAAAAAAGGTAAAATGATCTCTTTTAATATTTCGAGCCTTAAAATTGGATATAACACTAGGGATAAAATGGTCTAAAAAATTATGCCACATAAACCTAATGAATTGATATAATAATATTTGTGATTGTTGAACAGATTTGTAAAATACAACTCTAAGTAGACTGATTATGTAAAAACTTTAAAGATTTTTATGTTGGTTGAGTAATTTTATTTTATTAAGCTTAATTTCGTAATATTTTTTTTCTTATTTAAAAAAATAGTTGTTGATTCTAATAAGAAAATTTGAGAAGCAATTTAAAAAAAATTACGAGAAATTTAAAAAAAAAAGGTTTAAAAGAGTAATAAGTAACAACTGATCAATAAGTCAGGTCATTATCGTGGTGCTACACGCTGATGCCACCATGTGCTACCCATTACATGCTGAATGCTGCGTACCGCCGCCCCATTTGCGCCCATTTCACCTTAAACGACCATTTGTTTGCCCCACCCATTTCAACCATTCCACTCCATTCCATATTTTTATTTTTTTCAACTTTCCCAATCCTCCAAACCATTCCATTCCATTCCATTTTTTTTAATCATTTTTTTCAACTTTTCAAATCCCTATACAATATCATTAAATCTCAACCATTCATACCACTTCGAAATTAGCAAAGTCAAACTATTTTTACATCATTTTTCCAAACCATTTGTTAAAGCAACTAATCTATTAGGTGCACCTGACGGATGATCTATGGAGTGAACCACGTCAGGCGAGTGCACCCGTACGAATAATTAACGAGACGGAAAATAAAGTAAAGAAAATAAAAGACACCAGAATTGGTAACGCGGTTCGGCAATTCGCCTTCGTCCGCGGGGCCTCGCCCAGTTA